>MVJL01008983.1:0-155401 GCA_002156465.1 Macrocentrus cingulum | reverse complement strand
AAAATTTTTTTTTTTTTTTTTTTTTTTTTGCTCTTGTTTCTAGTGTGTAAATAATTTGTTTTGAAAATTATTATTATTGTTTTTATTATAATTTATTTAGAATTATAATTTGATGCTAGTTACCGATTTTTGTACTCACCTCACCTGTGAAACGACATATAACGGTCTTTGGAAGATTCCTCGCGAGCTTCCCGTTCAATTAACGCCGCGCGAGTTCAAGGTCTCGATTTTCAAGTTATTTAAGAGCTGAGTATCTCGGTCGCGAGAGAGTTGCCGTACCTTTACGGCATATAGTTTAAATAAATTTTACATTCTGGCCTTTGACTCTCACCGATCGTCTGATCAGAAAAGAAAATTATCCGACAGTTCTGGGTTTCTCCATTCTCAAGGTCATTTTTTTCAAAAAATTTCAGGCAATAAATTATTTCGAACTATATATAATGACGAAACAACAAATAAAAATTTTGGCAACTGCGGCGATAAAAAAAAAATTATTACAGCCAGATAAACCTCTACAATGTGGCAATATTTTTTTATTAAATAAAACTTGATTTAAAAAATTTTTTTCAAACACATTTTACCACTTGTTGAACACTGTTTAATTTTGTGTCAATAAATTTTTTTTTCATCACACGAGATTAATTAGAATTGTCCCAGTTATGTTCACTCAATCATATGTGGGCACTTGATCGTGCCGCTGTTTGCACGACTTAAGTGATGTACATAAGTGGCTATTACTCGGGCATGTATTCCAAGAGTGCTCATCTAAGAGTTTCATTTTCGTTGGACTAACTCACTCCGTCGCACTTGGCTTATCAAAAACCGTAAGGAAAAAAAAGAATGCATGAGTCCAGCTGGAATCACACTGCAGCGCAATCGCAAGCAGTTTCAGATCTCGACTGAGCGTCGTAAAAGCAGGCATGATATGCGAGCGACGTACCCCACATACGCGCTTCTACGGCTTCTTTAGTGGGGATACTTTTGTGCAGACCTATATTTTCTAAATTCTTCGATGCACGGGAAGCGAAGAATGTATCTGACATGCTTTAGCACTGCCTCTGGCCATGTATTCATGAGTCACTCTGTCTTACAACCGCCAAAAAATATTTTTTTAACTCTCGTTAAAGGTGAAATTATTTATGCTTACACTAAAAAAAAATTTTCACCAATTCCAAGAACGAGAATTTTATTTTAGCGCTAAAAAAAAAAATTTATCTGAATAATTTTTAGAATAATATTTAGTGTAATGAATATTTTACTTGAAAATTGATCGAAAAGTTTCGCTGTTTGTTTGAGTGATTTATTAATTGATTATTTTGTTTTGTTTGTAGATGGTGAGTCGTGAGAATGGCTGACCTTTTTGCGAGACGGCGTGGAGCCGAAAAAAAATTCCAAGGAACTTGAACTCTCCAGCTGTAATTCTCCAACACAACACGTATGTACATGTGAACGACTAGTCATAATAGCCGTCTGGTTTTATGAGCGCCTCTTGAATGAACCTAGTTACGTATAGCATACTCATACAGACATTTCTTGTTTTTAGATCGGCTGCGGAAAACGTGCATTTTGTACGTTTATGGAATTGAGACATGACTGGAGCACAGAGAAAGATGTTTTTCAACCTTCTGATTCAGGGTCAGCCGTGAATAACTGCGCAGTTATACTATATTTACTTTTGTCACTGACAGTTCTCACTTGCAGATAACGTGCCGCCTGTGTGTTTTCGTGTTCACGCCAGACGAAGTTGATACTCCGCGGGAGGATTGTCAGTGGATCAAATTTGATCCAGGTTTGGATTTCGCGTTGCAATATTACCCTCGCTTTTCTCATGTTGCATTTTGCAATTTTCTAAGACTGAATATTCGATGCAATTACAGGCATGTGAACAAGGATGAGAAACAGGACGACGTCGATCAAGAAAAAATAGCCTTGCTTTGTGGCCTTTGATTTGATCTTTGAGCAGAGTTGTTTTCTTCGAGTTTTTTAATATTAAACTCGTCAGCGTATGGCAAAGAAAAAATTGATCAGATGATGTGCATAAAAAAGAGACATTGATCAATATTGTATGTTGATAAATTGCCGTGCAGAGAGGTCGAATGAATATTATTAAAAAATTGTGAAATATTGATTTTCTCCCTTTTCAGAATATTTTAATATCAGAATCATATGCAGAATTCATGAAAATTTTTTATAAATTACGTTAATTTTCTACAAACTTGCAGCTACAATGATTAAAAAAATTATAAAGTCATTTAAATCAATAAAAACTTAATTTTTTTCTCATAATATTTATTTTTTAATGGCATCTTTTTATGGCACGTAAAATTACATTCTGAATATAAGATTACGGAAGATTCTGCCAAAACAAACTACAAAAAAAAAAACTGCATCATATTAAAAAAATTTTTTTAAGAATATTGGGAAATATATTATATAAAAAAAATTCTACAAGTATTTATATAATTCGGTGGCAATAAAATTTTACAGCTATTTTCACGAGGTTTCAATTGGGAAGTAAAAGTATATTCAAAGAAATTTTCTTATGTTGTCTGAATGTTGGCAGAATAATTATATCCGTGATTCATATACAAAAATAAAGAAGGAAATGCCGCAATAAAATCTCAACTGAAATTCACATTTATGAAATGGTTGTGTGTTATTTTTTTGTCTGACAGATGCTGGAGAAAGACGAAAGTAACTTTAGAACGCAAGGAGTTGTCGAGGAAAAAATTTACTTGTCTGTTATTTTCTCAGAACAAAAAAATCCTCAAGCAACAATGCAGCTCCATTCGATGCCAGAAGAGGAATAACTGGACGTCCATCGGACGTGTGGGAAGGTCGAGTAAATGTAATCGACTTTGCAGTGTGCATTTCGAATGGTCAAAGACTATACACTATTGTCAACCATTTCTGTGTCACTTACGTAATGCAGTTGCATTCGCTACTTGAGAAATATAAGGTCGTTGGGGATGGTTATTCAGTGTTCGATATCATGTCTTATATTAGAAAAAAAATCTATGAAATATGTATCATCCATTACACATAAAAGAAAAATCCTTTCACATATTGCAATCTCTTAAAGCGACAGAATAAACTGAGTAATTTCTTCTAAAGGTAGAAGAAATTAATTTTTAAGAATTTTTAAAATTATTTAACGATTTTTACTCTAAATGTGATAATTGAAAAATGTTATGCATAATTCACAATGAATAATAAAATTATTTCAAACACGTAGGTTTTCAGAAAAAATGATTTTCAACTACTTCGATGTGAATGATATTTTTTGTGAACTTTGAGAGAAGAAAGAGAAATTTTTTTTTAGTTAAATTTTCGACGAGGTATGGTGCCCTTAATTTTTTTTTATTTTCTATCAAAAATATCGAATGAAATTTTTTGATAAAAGTCAAAAAATAATTTGAATTTTTCGGTCGTTAATCTTTAAAAAATTTTTTTTCCATAAGAATAATGTGAATGCAATTCTAATGCGAAAAAATCAACAATTCAAAATGACTAAAACTGTTGCGACACTTTCAAAAACTCGCATAGTCTAATTGGCGGCTAAAACTATTCACTAAAGTGAATATTTTATATGTAAATGAATCTTTTTAATTTTTATTCACTAATATTATTCAACTATATGATAATAAGCATATAGTTGGATTAGTTAGACTATCATAAATTTATAATGGTAAAAGTTAATTTTTCTATTTTTCATGTAGTTGAAAAAATATTGTATGCACAAATAGCGTGTGCAAAATTTCATAGTTCTCATTGTAATATAACGGTAGTTGAAAAAATTCCCATGGTATTAACGTGCGAATCATGCAAAAGTAAAATGAAAGCATTTACTCAGTGTATTAGCGAGTTAATTGTTTATTTTAATTATTCTAATTTAAAAGAAGATTATTGTACTTACTTCCACCAAAAGACTGCAAGGATTTTGATATTTTCAAGAGTGCTTCAACCAAAGGGACACGGTGATGATTGAAAAGCTGATCATCTGTTAATCATGCATTATAATTAATTGTTAAATTAATCTAGAATTTAATTTGCATGCTCAGCCATATCGCAACTACTTTAAATACACTTTTATCAACTGTTCCCAAACAATTGAAAAAATGTGTTTGATGAAAAGATTTTTTTAACTGGCTATATATTTTCGAATTTAAATTAGGACAAGTGCAGATAGGTGGCACTAGTTACCGGTGAGTAAAGCTAGGGAATCACGTGTACTTAATGTACAAAAGCGCGCACTTTCTTACTCGAGCTCATCGCAAAGAATGTGTAACCACATTCACGTGTGGAAGAACTGGTCTGTCAAGTAGATCGTGATGTCTCCCAGGCAATTTATATTCTCCCTCTTCAATGCGACTTGATACACTTCCGTCACACCATCACGTAAAATTCAGGAACAAATTTGTCTAACAAAAAAAAAATGTACTCACAAGCTGGATGATTGTACAGTCGATTAATTGGCGTGTCATCAACATTTCCCACGAGGCACTCCACTATTTTTTCGATGATCTCGTAAACTTTTTCCTTCGTAGTGACTTCACTGCTTCCGCTTGGCGAATTGTCATGCAAGTCTGATAAAACATGCTCAATATCTGCAACAAATAAATTTAAAAAAATTTTTTTTTTCACTACTTTCTTCTTTGTTTTAATAATTTATCTGATTGTCATACATTTCTCAAGAATTTGAATATTTTGTTGTGTTGAAAAAAAATACACAAAGAACTAACATACTCACTTGTATTAAATCAACACATATCACGAGAACAATTGCGATTTACTGTATAAAAAATATTTATGACAAAAGATTTAAATATTTCTTCTTATACTGTCAGTATATGATTTCTTTTGTGTAGATATTAAATATTGCGCGTTTATTGTCCTTCGTTGTCATAAGTTTAATGCGCTTTGTAAGAACTTTTTATTACTATACACTGTAAAGCACGTCGATGAACGACTGAAAAAAAATCCACGAGTGAATAAATGTCTAGTCGATTGTATCGAGCCTTGATCCGCGAACGATAGTAGTTAGTGAGGATATAGTTTGCGAATATAACGGGGCGAAGAAGAGTTACTGAGAGGCCTTCGGGACAACGATGTTGCCAGAGAGAGTACTGGAGCAGAACTGAGGTTCACCAGCTCTCAACAGAGGACAATAAGCACACGAGGAGCCCGTAGAGAAGCTTCTTCTCTTGATGAAGACACAACATATCATCATTATACTCACACATTAAATAAACTTTTCAATCAAAACTTGAGGAGTATACAGCATTAAGATGAAAAATCAAATAAACAAATGAATAAAAATAGAAATATAGTGTTTTTTTGATCATTTATGAAAGATATCAGTTTACAAATTCAAAATTAATAATTTAATTTTTTTTTTAGTGTATAAACTCGATTCCAACCGCAATTCTTCATAAAAACACTTGAAATTGATCGTAATCTGTTTATTTATCACCAAGGTCGTTTGGTATTTGAAAATGTGCTGAATTATGAACGAAAATTACCGCGATATACAGTCTCTCTATATGATTGCGTTTTTTCTACATTCAATTTGACTAATTATATATTTTAGAAATAAATTATAAACTTTTTATAATAATAATCAAAAGAGATATGAGATAAATAAAAAAAAACAATTAAAAAATTTCGATCGCAATAACTCATATCAGTATATTCAAATAATTTTCAATTTCTTTAAAGTATTTGAAGCATTTAAATGATGGTTAAAAAATTAGAATTGTAAATAATACAGTGTTTACTCTCGTGCGATGAACGATGGATAAATAGCTTTGTCATGTTTTCATTAATGAATGAACGATATAAGAGATTGAGTGTCCAATGGCCGTTTGAAAATGTAGATAAAAAATAAAATAGTTGCTCAGTGACCTTGATATAGCTGTCTACTACTGGCTAGCGATGAGTAAAGCATATCATTACCATATAGAATTGCGCAATTGATCTGCCTCAACGTTCCCATCATAGAATGAAGCAATTTGCCTATACATGCATCATGAAAGTTGATCCCGTTAGCCTCAGCGAGCAATATTAAATTATTTTCTGCACAGATAGTACACCAACTTCAATGGATATATATGTAGTATATACTCCACACACGTGTATAAACACCTACATCCACGTAATATATAATTCTATGCCGAGAGAAGTCACTGATCCGCGGAGTACAACGTGAAAGAAAGTATAACCGCAGGTTATAAAATTATTTTTCCACTATTGTCATTGTCTCTTAGATTGTATACACTCTAAGGAAATCCAACTACGCCAGTCTTTATATTCACTTCCGGTCGGATAGATTCTTCTGGAGACATATTTGCCAAGCATCAATTGGCGAAAGTCATTGAAATGTTATTTCAATTATTTTTTAGCAATAAAATTATGTGTTAAAACTTGTAAATTACTTAAATTTTAGATTAAAAAAAAATACTTTACCCAAAAAAATATAAAAATATCTTTAATTTATACGACCAAGTATGCCCACATTGTGTGCATCAGGACAATACAAATTAAATCAACAGGGTAAAGTTGTTTCGAATTGGGTTACAACACATTCAATGCATATAGATATATCCCGTTTTTTACCTCTATTTTATTATATCTGTCTAACGGTTCAAGGTATATCATACATTGTTGTTTGTTTGATGGAAAAATAATTTTACGTAAATAAAAATTAAATCTTTTTATTTAGAATTGTAATTGAATTTTTTTTTTTTGTATATAAAAACAATACTAAATATTTAATACATCAAATGTCGGATCGATAAATTTGTGAGTGAATTTTCTGAATAAAATTATGAAAATAAATTTTTTTTTCGTGATTAATTTAATTTTTTTTTAATATAAAATGGTGTTATGATCATCTTATTTATTCACCAGTGACTAAAATAGGATTTTCAAGGTATATATACTATTTTTAACAATGAGTGCTGTGCAGTCCAAGGTAAATGGAAATTCATGTAAATTACTTTTCAAGAGTGATCGTCTACCGCGGTTAGTCACTAGTAATTATAACCGAAAACTCAAACAAAAAAAAAGCCGTTTGTGTTTGTTTATATTTTTATTTTGTTCTAGCGTTAAAAAATATAAAAACAAATTATTCATCCGTCTAGACAGTCTGTTTTTCTCATGTAAAAAACATTGTATGCCATTTTTTAATTTTACGAATATAGTATTAACAAAATTGAAAGTAATTCGTGTCAATATTTTGGTAATTATGAAAATTTACTAACCTGAACTCGTAGTTTTTGTTGTTGTAAATGCAGTTTGACTCGATTCCCCGCCCGGATTAAAATCACAACTATTCGTTGCCACACTCGATATCTCCTTTTTTTCTTGCTGCGTTCTGTAATTATAAATTAATACCATTAAATCTAGTATCTGAATGTCGGGAAGACTTTAATGACAATTCATATAATTATAAAAAAAATTTTTAAAACCAGTATTTATGCCGATAAGAAAATAATTTAAAAAATTTATCGTCATAATCCCTAATTTTGATACTTTTACTGTTATTAAATTTTTTTTTTGAGGCTTTATTTCCAAAAAAATTTTAATTAATTGTTTTATTAAAAGTAGTAAATAATTATTTTCAAAGAAATATATAAGTTGAAATTGTTTTAATGAAAATACTCTATCGGGGAAAAACAATGAATTCTGAATATAATTGTGCTCAATAGCCATTGATAAATAAGAAAACACCTTTCTCAAGACGCCTCAACACACTGTCATCATCAGAAATCGCCTCTGTAACTTTCCATATTCGTTAAATGCATCAATCCAACGAGAGATTATGTATCATCAATACTATTTTTGCAACAGCGTTGCATAACTATCAGCATCTGGCTCCATTAAAGTGAAAAAGTGTGTGTAGGATTGCATAATTAATGAAAATTTTACATCAACTCAACCTAGAAGACTCATGCAAGGTAGGAAGTCATTGAAGTCTGTCGATATTGAATATAAATTGATAATGAAGACAGGAAACGAGGCGTTAACTAGTAAAATAAAAAAAAAATACCTCTGATGATGACAAAAAAGGCATGACCAAGTCTCGTCAATTGAATTCCAATGACTACAGCTCTGCCTACAACTGCGTGCACCACAGTTGGCACACTCGATACCCCGACCTATGAGAAACGACTTCAGACAGCAGGCACACCGACTGTTGTCTTGACCGTCGTCTTTTTTAGGGTTTCTCGCTGCCTTTCTGCAAAGAAAAAAAAAAATCATGCAGATGTAAATGTCATTATCGTCGTTAAACACATTCAAAATAGTTGGGTCGAAAATGGCACTTAAAAAATCTTCAAACATTAAATTTTAAATTTTTTTATTTTTTTTTTTAATATAAAAAATATGGTTCAAAAAATCCTTGAGATGGATTACAGTATTTTACATTGATTAATTCATTTTAATATAATTAAATGATTATAATATGTATGTAACAAAAATTTCTTATTGTCACACTTTGACGATTAGTCATCTTGGTCGAAAAAAATCGATGCCGAATGCGTGCCATACTGACTGTCATCATTCTGCTCAGTCTCAAAGAGTGTGACTTTAACAAAAACAACTTCAATTGTGATAAGTAAAAATAGAATCATCACCGTGGCCATGTTGAATCTATCAACAGCCTTATCGCTCTCCAAAGTAAAGATAAAACTCGTTATAAAAGATGACATTTTTTAAATATCAGTTAAAAAAAAATGTAAACAAAAAATATTATCCCTTTACAATAATGTGGAAGGAACTTTGCCAAAAGTGCTTTGCTATCGCAACTGGTGAAACAACTTTCTCATGCGTTGAACGATTACTTAATCCACATGTCATGTGAATTCCACTTGCAACTTATATCACTATGATTAAATTTTTTTTTACACTGAATTAATCATCTCCACGTAACAATGCATCATTATAAAACTAATATCAGTTTCAAGTGTCTATAAATTTTATTTATTTAATATTATTAATAAATATAATTATTCGCACCCGGTTTCATCCAATCATGACCATTGTTTTCATGAAGCACTACATGTTGTAGGATTTTTTTTTTTGGTGTATCACATACAACTCACAGTTTAGAAATTCGTTTGTATATAAATAAAAATATTTATACGGTTAAATTTTATTTTTCTTGAAAATGTTTTTTTGTTTTTAAGTATGTTATATGTTTTTCTTCTGTTTATTTTATGGTTTTATGGTTTTTCCGATGAATTCTAGGGATTAATTCCACGAATTTTCTTAACAGCGGGCTGAATTGGACTGACGACGGAAATTCCTTGGTGAAATCACCGCAGGAAGTTGGTTCATGATGATTTGAGTCCATGAAAATTAGTGCACGTGTATTATGCATCCATGGGTGTATCCTGCGTTTAACTTCCTGCTGGTAGCACACTCTTTAACACGTGTAAGCCACTGGTGATTGTTTTGATGATTATCCGCGATGCCGGAGAAATAGTTTCTTTAATTTAAGATGATTGTATTGAAAGTACAAGAAATTAACTCGATAGAGTCACAACAATCGTGGCTTTGTGTCTCGGCGTTGGTTTGAAAGTGACAGTGCACACGGTCGAGAGGGAAACACCGGGAGACAGCGCGAGTCCCGATGGTAGGAGACTTGCTTCGGTTATATCTCTTACTATATAGCGCAGAATTTATACCGGAGGGGAATTATGTCATGGGCTACAAGCAGTTAAGAACCCTCGGTCTATATAATAAAACTTTCACTGAATTTGGGAGTATAGTTTTGTTTTGGGAAGGGGTAAATATAGTTTACTGGGTCGTTCGTGCATTTTTTTTTTTCGCCGACTATTTGACCTCATTTTTCGCATCAGAAAATAATTTGTTGACCAGTAATATGAAGAATACACAGATATCTATGATTTCGTTTAAATTGTTTTTTTTTTTTTAATATAAGTTTTTTTTAAATAAAATGGAAACTTAATTTTTAAAGCAAGTGTTGATTTAATTTGTGTTTAAAATTTTGTCATTTAAATTGTAAGGTCATGTGAATATTTAATTTAGCGTTGAATGCAAAATTTTTTGTTTTTTATTATTTATTAATGCGAATTAATGCAATTCCATTTGCATATTAGGTAAATATGATGAAACATATCTTCTCGACCTTTCATGCAATACTTAAATTTATTGTTTAGACTATATTAAAAATTTTTTATAATAATTCATGATTATTTATGTCAATGGATATTTATAAAATCTTTTATATAAAGATTATACAAAATTAAAATGGGTGCATCATTTTTAATAAATAAAAATTTAGATATGAAAAAAAAATTTTCAGCTGATAGAGAAACTGCTGTTTTGATCAAATAATTTTTTTCAATTTTAAATATCAACCGTAAAAAATAGAAAAATAAATCAAAATTAAATTATAAATTATGTTTCTGGAAATAATTTCACCACTTGCATAAGTGTTTGCAAAAAAAAAGTACATATTTAATAATCTCGGAAATTGATGAAGAAAAATCAGTGATTTTTTATAAAGCAAGTGATAAAAATATATAATTGTAAAAAATGAATGATTTATGATAGTGTGAATTTTCCAATTTATTTACATAACTAAATAATAAAATTTACTTGTTTTATGCGTTGATTATCATTATTTAATTACTATTCACTTTTTCGACGTTTTTTTTAATACACTATATCCGACAAATAATGTTAGTGATTATATTTACTGCTATAAAATTTTTTAAGTCTGATTTAAGGCACTGTATTAATTATTGTGTGTCACTGGTGTAATTTATTCTCGATGGATTATTGGCCCTATGTGAGTAGTACATAAAAGCGCTCAACTGAAACTGAGGGACGTATTCAAGTGACAGTACGTTTATATTCCACTTGCGCCGATAAGAACCAGTGTTGCGTGTTTACGTTTGCACATGTGTATTTGTCCGCATGCGTGATATGATGCGATCGCTTCGCGAGGAGCAAAAAAGGGGGAATGTTAAAATACTCGTCGGCTGTATGTATAACTTACTTAACCATTCCATTGTCTATTTTCCTTTTTTTTATTCTATTTGTAGAAGATTAACATTAACACCATATATAGTAGATCTATAATATTATCAGGCTAGGATTCATAAAAAAATTATCTCCGCGTGCGTTATTTGCTGTACCAGTTGAAAAAAAACTTGAAACACTCGAAAAAAAAAAAGAAAAATATCAGTATATCCTTATATAAAAAGTGATTTATTGAAAAAAGAAAATAATGTTTTGTCAAAACTGCTCATTAATATTGCCATGAAAAAAAAATATTTTAATTTATAACTTAATTATTAAGAGGAAATAAAATTTTTTAGGTTTATTTTTGATATATAGATTTTAGTGTTAGAATTGAGGTTTTAAGATATATCCAATCTTAAGATTAATGAAATCTATAAATCCAGAGATTGAGATCATATGTTAAACTTGGAATAATCTAAAATGTCTAAAAGTAGGAACCACATATTTTGAAACACTCATATATAATAGTTAAAAAAATTTCCTGAATGCTTCAATCATTTTGAGCATGATTATTTAATTATTTTTATAAATTTAAATTTATTTCGCCATTTCATTTACCAAAAGCACGAATATTTCTATGATAAAATATTAAAAAAAATTGAAGATAGCTAGTTTTTTTTTTTTAAATTGGGTTTTTTTTCCTTACCGGGATGGTTTTCTGCACAACAGGGTTTCCAGGAAGAATTTTTTTAGTGCTCGACCCACTGTACCGGATTTCATGAAGACAGAAAACTCCAATAATTCGAACGAAAATTGGAAAAAAATTGTTTTTAAGAGGATAAATAGCCGTACAGTAAAAAAAACATGAGACACACAGTGCTTGAGTGTGCAGACAAAGTCAAACTGGCTGTGACACAGGCTTTTTCAACAATGAAAGGCTGATGCGTTGGTTGGACCCTCACCGGCACCTACGCTTCCGGTCCCCCTCAGTTGTCCTACTGTACAACCTGCGCCTTTGTTCGATATGGATTGATAGGGGTCATTGTGCAATTGATGCTTTTACTATTAAAGGAATATACGTGATGTGATGCATTCTAATTCGCGAAAGTTATTGAACTTTTATGCTGTGAACATCATCATGCATGACTTCATTTCCGGCGCACGTGGATCCCATTTATATTATACATGTCTTGAGACTTGTGACATAAACACGAATTCTGAGGCGTGGTTTGGATCGTTAAATTTAATGAAAAGTGAAAATTCTAGAGGACTTATCGCCCTCTTCCTACATAAACCTCGTAGCTACATTTTTTTATAGAATTATCATCAGAAATAAAATATCGATATAACATGGTACAGAAAATTGAGCTTAATAATTAAAAAAGCGATAAAATTTTCATGTATTCTTTTTTTTCATTCGAGGAAAGAAAAATGGGAAATTTTTTTTTTTTACTAAAATAATTCTCCAGCAAAAATACTATATTTTTTGCAGTCATTCATTAGAGCCATGTGACGAATTTCAGTGCAGAGATAAAATGAAGAAACATATTCTAGTGCCTTTATTCTAGTGCCAAACAAAATATTCTCATACCCATTAAAAAGCCTATACGGTACCATTACCCTGAATCGAATTTTTTTATTCTGCGAGAGCATGGGCCTTTAATGCAGAAATACAATGCGCAGTAGTCAGCGCGCCGTTATCTCTAATCTAAGATGCGATAGGCGTATAAAAGAGAGACCAGAATATTTTTTTGCCATCACTACTCGTGAGAGAATCACTCATTCTCGCACCTTAATGAAAAAAAAAAAATTAAATCCGACCGATTTTTATCGAAAAAATCCTCCAAAAAATTTTTCCAACTGTCATACATAAATTTCCAAAGGAAAAGTGGTTATATTCCACTTTTATTTGTACCGGTTCCCAGTGTTATCAGCCTTATTGACTGATTTTAGTTGTGAAAGTTGTTAATTTATACTTAAGTAAAATTTTTTCGGAGCTTACCTTCGTCGAAGTGCCCGGGAAAATAAATACAAACAGATTCCAGACACAGCTACAATTCCCGCATTCGAGTACAGATTCATTTTCAAACTAAAACACTGCACGGTTGCGATTAATGCTCGGCGATTTATCCGGTTTTACTTGTTGGCTGAACAATGGTGACAGCTGTAACGGTTTACCTCAACTTCCAAGATGAGATTTATCTCAGTTAATGATCTTCTAAATAGACTGCACGTGTTTTCGTACTCCGTCCTTGAGCGGATTTGAATTCAATGCGATCGGCTGAGCTTTGATTCTCTACTACCACATTGACACTGCTTTCAATTCCCACTGGGCGATATAACTTCGCAGTATCTACAGTCTTATCGGGCTAGATAGCCGCCGCCGAGGCTTCTCCGAAATATTAAAAAACTATATTTTTATTGTTTTTTTCTTTATCACACGTTTTTATTTTTATCCAATCGAAAACTCAGGTGTGTTCTTCGATTCGGAGTTGTACATAGGTTTTATTTCTTATAAATGCCGAAAAAAATTACTGTATCGCAAAAAAAACTGTGAATTCTCTCCTACTTAACGTAGGGACAGAGTTATATAGACGTTCGCGGCAATACACATCTGATTTAGAATTTTTTAAATAAGTGTATGAAGATTTTTTGATCGAAAATATCGTTGTAATTAATGTGTTATATATATTTTTAAGTCCATGATGATTATATTTGGGTAAATAATTTTTTTTTTCTGAGTTATTTCTTGATTTTACGGAATATTGAGAATTTTTTTAATTTCGAAATTTTATCGAATTGTTTGGAAATATTTTTTGTTTTCGATTGTATTCTACGACTGTTATTGATGAATTATTTCTAAAATTAGACCGACTGGTTTTATGAAGATAATTAAATAAATTCGTCGTATTAATTGAAAAAAATGTTTTTTTTTTATTTTTATTGTTATTGAATTTCTCGAAGCTCTTTTTCGATTATTTAAAAATATGATTCGTCTTTGAGAAAATTTTATAAAAATAACTTCCCGACTTGTGAGATTACTCTCTACAATAACGTCTTCGTTAGCAAAGAAGAAAAAATTTTTTTATCACGTAGCAAAAAGCACAAAAAAAATTTACACTTCGCCTTGATACTCTGTTGTTATTTGAGTCAATTATATGCCACGAAAACCGGTGGAAAATTATCTCAGCACAGTCAGAATTGTCGAGATGTGCATTGCGAGCACGATAAGAGCCAACTAAGAAGCCAAAGTTAAAGTTTCTCAAGTCAGAGCACTAACACACTTTCATTTAGCATGCAATTTACCTGGGACCAGACTCCTATATATGCATATCGGCGTCGTGAATTACTTCCCGGTATAGTGAGCTCGCGTATAAAAGTGTCACAAATTCTTAAATAAACAAAAAAAAAAGTAAAAAATAATCTCAAATACAAGCCTGCAAATGTGAGTTTTGTTTCGTTAATTGGCGATAATAATTTTTTATTATTCGACGTGGCTGAAGGCTGACACATTTAATAGGTAACATAAACAGCCCAAGGACACCTTGAAGTCGGATTTACGACCGATGAAAAATTATTTTTCCAAGTATCAAACCCTGGTCAAAATATATATTGGTTGATTTATTCAAACTTTGATCACATATTCCAATTTTTTTGTAACTTAACGTGTAGAAATTAAATGACTGGATAGTAGAAAAATTCTGAAAAATTTGCCATGAATAAAATATTCGATCCAATAAAATGGTATAATCTGGCACACTTGGATCCTTTGCTGCCGAGTATAGACTTTCCCCTTATCATTGTGACACAAATTGAAGGGAAATGCGCAACGATAAATAGTATTATCATGACGGATAGTAAATAGCCTGAGTTTCCAATGATCTCTTTATCACGAAACTATCGGTAAAACAGATCTTTCCACTCTGAAAATATTCTATTTCGATATATTGCTCTAGAGTTTGCACTCTATCTGATAAATATTGCAAGCGTGCAATACGCTATGAATTGGTCAGAATAAATACGGAAGTTAATATAAGAAAAATTTATATATATATATTTATAAAAAACCTTAAGATAATGACCTGTGCATTAAAAGTATTTACATGTGCATTTAAAACCCTATACAGCTCAATCAATTTTCATCAGTTGTTTAGATTTATTTTAGCACACGTGAAAGGTGTCATTGGATTGGTGGCTTTTTGCGCGCTATTCCCCCTCTAAGCCTTCAATCGTTCCCGTAAATACGTTATCGTATGTCGATATAAGAGAATTTTTTATCTTAGTAGTAATTATATAGACGTTGTTGATCAGAGAGAAATCCATACCACAATTAACAAGAGTTTTTTCGAGGTTTTTTTCGATTGTGAGCTAGGTATAGCAAAGAAAACAAAATTTATGATGCTCAAAATTTTTATTTATTAGATTTTTAAGATTTATGTAAGCAGTATTCTGTGTAAAATGATAATAATATTTGAATTTCTATTATTTCAATATAACTGCGAATATTTATTTATTTTTATCCAAGTTATCAAAGTAATCACGTATCGGTTTAAGCAGTTAGGTATAATATTCATATTGTAATAATTACCAGCAAATTTGACTGTAATTATTTGGAATTATTTTTTATTAGTGGCCTCCTTAACCACCGAATCCCTCAAATCCGTCCCTCACGAAAGAGATCGCGTCGTACCAACAAAGACCCATACAGAACATTCTGTTGCAGCACTTGGCACCCTTGTCTGTGCACTAAAATTATATGAGAATAATAATATGTCACAACTACTAGTTGGTTATCTTTATATACCACTGAAACAAACAAATTTTTGACATTAAATGTACTTACAGGTGACAAATATTTTCTACACCCCCAGTTGTTTTCTCTTACTGATCTTTCAGCCATAGTAATGACTAGAGCACTTGCCATTAAGAGTAGCGCGAACAGTACGGGCGTAGATACCATGCTGATTTAACTGTAGATATTTTGTTACGTCCCGAGATTAATTGACTGTTGGAAAAACTGTGGAGATCTGAGAGTGAGTTGGGCGCGGCCGTTTGTTTTATAAGAAAGCGCGTATTTCCAAATTTGGAAAAAGCCTGAGTGGCGTTCGGTGGTTGGCTCGCGTGAGACAGTGTCCGTTTTTGATTGGGTCTCGTGTGACAATGGTTTTTCATTTTAGTTTATTGATTTCGTGGAAGATTCTAGAATTGAATTGTTTTGGCTTTTACAAAAGAATAGGCTTCCACTTTTTCTCTTACTAATAACCGTAACTCGGTGGAACGTTCGAGAATTTAATAATTTTGTTTTTACAGTAAATGCGCAGTAGAGACAAAACGACTTGATTTTCAATCTTTTGGATTTTTTCCAGAGCTGAGTGCTGATAACGCATGTTATGGCGATAATACTTTTTTATTATTCGACGTGGCTAAAGGCTGAAACATTTAATAGGTAACATAAACAGCTCAAGGACACCTTGAAGTCGAATTTACGGCCGATGAAAAATTATTTTTCCAAGCATCGAAAATATCCTATTTCGATATATTGCTCTAGAGTTTGCACTCTACCTGATAAATATTGCAAGTGTATAATTCACTACGAATTAGTCAGAATAAATACGTAAGTTATTATGATAAAATTTAGATATATATTTATAACAAACATTCTCCAGATAATGACCTGTACATTAAAAATATTTACATGTACATTTAAAAATATTTACATGTACATTTAAAACCCTATACAGCTCAATCAATTTTCATCAGTTGTTTAGATTAATTTTAGCACACGTGAAAGGTGTCATTGAATAGGTGGCTTTTTGCGCGCTATTTTCCCTCTAGGCCTTCAATTGTTCCCGTAAATACGTTATCGTATGTCCATATAAGAAAAACTTTTATTTTAGTAGTAGTTATAAACGTTGTTGATCAGAGAGAAATCCAAACCACAATTAACAAGAGTTTTTTCGAGGTTTTTTTCGATTGTGAGCTAGGTGTAACAAAGAAAACAAAATTTGTGATGCTCAAAATTTTTATTTATCAGATTTGTAACATTTATAAGCGGTATTCTGTGTAAAATGATTTTTTTTTTTCATTCAAATTATCAAAGTAATCAAGTATTGATTTAAACAGTTATAATATTAATATTGTAATAATTACTAGCAAATTTGATTTCAATTATTTGCAATTATTTTTTATCATTAGGCTCGTGAGGCATCAAATCCAATCAGCTACGTCCCTTGAAAAAGTGACCAGGTCGTACCAACAAACACCCATACAATACATTCTGTTGCAGCACTCGTCACCCTCGTCTATGCACTAATATTATATAAAAATAATAATATGTCACAATTATTAGTTGGATATTTTTAGATACAACTGAATCAAACAAATTTTTGATATTTAATGTACTTACAGGTGATAGATATTTCCTACACGGCCGTTTGATTTCTCTTATTTCTGATGTTTGAGCCATAGTAATAACTAGAGCACTTGCCATTAGGAGTAGCGCGAACAGTACGGACTTAGATACCATGCTGATTTAGCTGTAGATATTTAAACTTTTTACTTTTTGTTTATTTTTTTACTAACGAAAAAAAAATTATTATATACAGGTAGTATTAGTAGCAGTTTACTGTATCGACAATTTCAGAAAAAATTAAAAAGCATAAGTGTTTGAAAATCAAATTAACTATTGAATTAATAAATAGTATTTCACATTATCAAAATTGGTAATATACTTACTAGTACAATAGTTGGATATCTTAAAAAATATCTACACTTGTTACAAGTTGTCAACAAAGTATTTTGTTAACCGGAGAATTGAACAATTTATATCCCAGCAACATCGACGATCCAACGTCTCATTGGTTCTAAGAACATTTTGGATGTTCACTTGGTTCGAGTGGGCTTCCCCATCGATGACATCGTTATCCGCGGGTTTTTTTTTTTTCGATAAGTATTATTCGGACAAAACCACGAGAGGTATCCGCGGGTTTTTTTTTTTTTCTGATAAGTATTTTTCGGACAAAACCACAAGAGGTATTGTCGATGATATTGAAGTTGAGAAACTATATTTTTATTAAATTAAATTAAATTCTATACCTGGGTGCGCATATAAACTGATAAAAATAATGTGGTTTGAACAAAAATTAACTGCAGTATGCGAATGACTGATTTTCGATTTTATTTGCAATTGATTCCGATTCGGCGCTGGCCGACACGGGGAGGTTGAGCCATTTTTTCGCAAATGATTTTATTGTGCGATCGAGTTGAGCCAGTGGGGTGTTTTTGACTACTCCATTTCGCAGGAAAAAAGTGAGTCTCGGCAGAAGAAAGGTATTTAGAGCATCAATTTTTTGCCACGGTGCGAGGGGAGCCTTGTCGAATTTTTTTATGTCGCTCGCGATCTGCTCGGTGATGTCTTGGGCCGTGGTCGCTCTTTCAAAGCCTACGGGGGTACCTAGGTACTCGTAGACCTCCTTATCGTTCAAACTTTTGATGGATTGGTCCAGAATTTCGAATGGAGTTTCCGTGACCATGTTGAGGGCGCCGACGACCTGCAGAGTGGCACATTTGCTCGCGTTGAAGTTGAGGCCTGACCATCTGGCCATGGCGGAGGCTATGTCCAGTTGATTTTGCATGTCCAGGATGTCTTCTGAGAGCCCTACAAGGTCGTCTGCAAAGGCCAGAGCGCCAATTTCGTGTCCGAGAACATTGAGTGGCCTCATGGCTGCTGTGATAGCAGTGAGCATGGGCTCTATTGCCAGGTTGAACACTATCGCACTCAGTGGACAGCCCTGTTCCACTCCCGACATCATTTGAATGGGTGCCGTGAGTCCTTCGGTGGTCCTGAAGACGGTGGTGCAGTCTTGGTATAGAGTCTTGAAGGTGTTGCTGCGTCAGGGTTTAAACCCAGCCCATTTTAGGGCTCTGAAGATTACCTCGTGCGGGACGGATCCAAACGCGTTTGAGAGATCGAGCCACGCGATGCAGCATTGTTTTTCTTGTCTCTTTGCCTCGCGTAGGGCTGATTGGAGCGTCTGAGAGTGCTCCCACTGTTGCGATATGTATAAGAATTCTCGTACGCATACCCATACGAGACAATATCTGTCATCTGTCCTCGTACAGATCTCGCAACACTGAGTGCCCCGCACAGCCGTTTACTGATGAGATGAATCCTTTTTGTCCTGGGCTGATCCTGTGATTTCGAGATGCCCACAGTTCGAGGTGCTTGGCGATGATCGCAGATGTAACACATTTACTGCGACTACTGTAAGACTCGTTGAATTTTTCCTTTATGAGTCTTTAAACGGTTAGATTGTGTTTGAATTATTATATGTAAGCTGTTCCTGGCGGTACTGCAATGCCAGGTCAACTCGTGGTAGGAACCGAGCAAGCCCGGATATCCCACCGATTTCCAAAAATCAGTTTAATATACTGGTCCCTCAATGAGGGACGTACCAGATATTAAGCTGATAAGAACAGATACTACACTTTGATCTTAGCACAATGTGCCGAGAAGCGATACTGGATGCTGCTCTCCGACAGATTATAAGCATTCTGTACCCAACTCGTATTTCAGAGCTCGATAGGGGACAATAAAGTGCGCTCTAGTGGCAGAAACCTGAATGTATTTCACCTTAAGACGCGCTATTTTGTGTTCTACCGGCCTATACAAACTCTAAAAAACGATGACTTTATGGGGAAAAAACACCGATCTTATGGGAAAATTTTTTTTCCTCACAAAAAATTATTGCAACCTTGTAAAACCATTATTTCTTAACGCTTTTTTTCTATAAAATAGTAATTTTTATTCTTGATGGTATTTGTTTTTTCAGCCATTAAACACTATAAGCTAATTAATTTTAATCTGAATTTAATTTTTATGGTGGGTAACAATTGTTTTTTTACATAAACAAGAGCCTTTTTTATATTGATCTAATTTGTCTGCATATAACGCATCTATGCGCCACCTATTGTATTGAGCACACGGAATGAGTCACTCGACGGCGTCAAGCGTGATCGAAAACGCTCAAGAGTGCTTAGTTGAGCAGTCAGCAGTTCTCAGAATTATTATTATCTCAGGATGTCGTTTAAACTATTATATTCTTGAGCTATTGAGTTAAGTTTCCTTCGCCATTTTCGTCTTAAATCGATATGTATATTTATGTAACATTATAAAATCTACAAGTAATTGAAAAGATTAATGACTGTATTAGCCATATCTACCATTAATAAATGACTGAACTAAAGTATTATAATCCGGTACAGCTACGTTGGGTCTCCGAGGGTCAGTTTTCGTAACGACTGCGTTGAAACCATTCCTATCATCAGCTGTGTAGGTGACAGTGCGAATAGAGCCATCAGCTTCCACGACTGAATATTCACCTTTGACAGCATCGCCGTCCCGTTCCTCCCAGGCAGATTTTGAATCACCGGTGTAACCATCGACTACGCCATAATTGAATGCATACTTAGGATACCCCTGGAACAAAAATAAACATTACTTATCAGACAAAAAATACCTTTGATATCTTCTAACTGATTATCTTCATGTTACCATGTAATCTGCATCGTATTCCTGCGGTTCATGGTATCTGGCTACAAGAGAGCTTGCAGACTTCACTACCGGTGGTGCAAGATAAATTATTGGTGATGTTTTCGGCAGCTGCATGTAAGATGACGCTCCAGACACTTTCACAAACGTTGGCTGCGTATGAGTACTCTCCGTTTCCAAGTTAAAACCACAGGTAATAGATGCCTCATAGTCATTTTTCACTTCCTTGCATGGAATCTTAGTTCCGAAAGTTCGGAAACTAAAAAATTGTTTATTAAATTTTAGTACCGGCATAAAAAAGTATACTTCGAGCATTTTTTTACATTTTTTTTTTTTAATATAAGAAGAAGTTATCGATGTTGAAGAAATCGGCTAAAAAAAATTTTTTTTTTTTTATATTGTTTCACTGAAAAAAAAAGAAGAAATTTCAAAAATATTGTTTTTTTGTCTGAACGTTATTAGATGAAATTTTTTAAAAGTCCATTTTTTATATTCGTTTTTATTATTTCTTTGAATTAAAATTAATAATATTATGACTTACTTTGAATGACTTCCAGCTTGACAGCCCATTAAGAGCCAATTAATCAGTAAAACTACCTGGAGAAAAAACAAATAAGAAAATTTTAATTAAAAAAAAAAACAACTAATCCTTGTATTCACGAATTGATTCACGAGAAATTCATAAACAGCATGCAATCAATCACCATCATTTAATGATGATGCAAAACATCAGTTTACCGAGGAAAATACCTCGTTGCATCAATGTCTGTTTTTAAGGAGTGCCCTCACAACGATACGAAGATAGTAAAGACTAACAAAAGCCTTTTTTGTCCTTTTTATTTTGTTATGATACAAAAAAAAAAATATTATCTATATATGTTAAAAGTGATTGCCAAAAATATGTAAATATTTTTTTACCTGCAAGACCAGCATTTGTTGAGAAGACTTCGACATTGCACTGTGTCCAGCGCCGTTTCACGAAGTGTATTGCAGCATCCCCAGCAGAATAACTCTTCTTATATACCACGAACATTCACTTATATTTTTACGGTGCTCTTCCTCGCGTCTGAGCGACGACACTCTTGCTTTACTTCGAGCGGTATTATGCTCGAATAGGTATATACTACTCGCGAATGTGTGTGCATGTCTGGTAGACAAGATTTTAATTGTGTGGGCCATCTAGGCTGAATGGTTCGGCGCTCACCAAATGAGAAACTCCTGGCGTGCATTGATGATCCGAGTAAAATGCGATGACAATGTATACGAAGAAGATGTCAATCGTCTTGAGGAATTGGTTCACGTCGAGATCCCGGAGTTGCGTCAATTATATTTTCTCTATTCGAATTTTGTGGCCGTGTGTTATAGCATCCGGTAATTACATAAGCAGAACTTGGATAAAATTTAATTATTAATGAATATCTTGAAAACTTTTTTGTTTACTAAAATCACAAGCTATTAATATTTATTGCTAATCAGGTCGAATAATTATTAGAGTTTCATTTTATAAAATATAATTATACATAATATCAATAAGAGAGAAATTTCATATATGCCAAACAAAAGACAGTATCTGTCAAAATATATTATAAGAATCTTTTATCATTGTATTTAAAATTTTATTTTTAGAAATTATTATAAATTATAAAATGTCACATGAAATAGTAAATATTCAAATTACTCTCACTCAAATTCTTGATTTAGCCCTTGGAACTCCTGAGGTATAGAAATTATTTAATTTATAAATAAAAAATAATTTATAAATATTTTAATTTAGGTTGGATCTGTAAATTTTAATATTCTTCATAATTTTCTTCATATTCTACTACACAAGATAAATCTTCAAGACACAAAAGTTGAATACAGAAATGACAATGCATTACGGATAAAGGTAAATTTCATTCA
The DNA here is from genome assembly GCA_002156465.1 of Macrocentrus cingulum. NCBI lineage: Eukaryota > Metazoa > Arthropoda > Insecta > Hymenoptera > Braconidae > Macrocentrus > Macrocentrus cingulum. The sequence continues at coordinate 132,954 of MVJL01008983.1, read as the reverse complement.
TTTATTTCATGTATTTTATTTTAACAAAAAATCTATAAAAATGTGTCACTGTAGTGGAGAATGAAAAAAAAAGAAATTCCTAAATATAAAACCTTCATTTTCACTAAAATTGTAATTATGCAGACAGTACTGGAATCTACAAACGAAAATCCTAGGAACTATTTACAAGAGTACAGTATTACATCAGATTCAAAATCCCAGCGAGAATCCGAAAAATCCCCGATTCCAGCGACCTCTTACGACGTTGACCATCGGCCACCATTAAAAGAGATTGCAGAAGTGCTTTCAGATGAGTCGAAAAATGAAATGCCACCAGCAGAACTTCTAAAAGTACCCGGAGAAGCACGAAAAATCACTGCCGCGCTGTTACCTGATGTAGGAATAGCTCCCATGACATCGGACGAAGCTCAATACCTTGCGAACGAAGTAGAACAATTTTTAAAAGATATGACAGATCGACTAACTGCTGTGGAGATCGATTTAGTGAACGTCAATGAAGATATCGTGGCACTTCAGAAACTGCATTCTGAAACGTCACGTTTCCCTCCTACCAAACCTGAATCCGAATTTCCAAGCAAGGTTTCAGAGAGGGTTCAAGGATTTGTGCACCAAAACCAGAAAAATCCAATTTCCACTCCGACTCCACTGTCATCGTCGACGTCGTTCGACGTCATAATCCAATCAGACTCTGAGCAAAAACAAATGTCACCTTCACCTTCTTACAAATCTGGATCCCAATTCTCAAGCACGGTTTCAGAGAGGGTTCAAGGATTTGTACACCAAAACCAGGAAAATCCAATTTCCACTCCGACTCAACTGTCATCGTCGACGTCGTTCGACGTCATAATCCAATCAGGCTCTAAGCAAAAACAAGGCACTGCTAGCGAAACCCAAAAAATCGTTTCATCAACACCAGAAACACCAAGTCAACGAATTTCATCAATAATTCAACGGTCCAGTTTGATAGGTAAGTTGATTCCATATTACTGGAGTGAAAAACCAAAATTATAAACATCAGTTTATCAATTCTTTCAGCTGGAGTAAACCTAAAGGAGCTAAACAGTGATGTGAATGACCTAAAGTACGAAATGAGTCTCGCAAAACAGGACATTGTTGACATCCGTCACCAGCTAGATCAGCTGAAGTATGACAGGGAGTTGGAAGACGATATCGCTTCAGAGAAAATGCGATTCAGTGAAGCAGGCGAGTATGATCCTGTTATTAGTCAGGAGCATGAGAAACCTCAAGCTCCACTGTCATCACCACAGAGCGAAAGATCAACTCCACCTCAATCGCGAGTACGCAAACGAGAGACAGTTTCAAATCCTAGAAGCAGAAGACAAGGTGAACTTACACCACCGGTGCCAATTGAAGATCCCGAAGCTGCTGATGAAAATGGAGTTCCTTTGGCTTCTAATGTTGATAATACTGCTGCAGAAAATATTTCGGATCCAGAACCCTCTTTCAGACCATCCGCACTTCACAACGTCAATCCTTCTTGGCCTGAGAAGAGGCTCAGCCTCCCAACTTCATTCCTGGATTCTGAAAAAGTCCCGGAAGTACCAAACACAAATAATAATCGATCTTCTCTTGATTCGAAATCTTCCGAACGGATAATAGAAGCTATAAATACATTTTCAACACTTTTAAGTTCAACTGAAGAAGCTTTGAGTGCTAGAATCCATCAGTTGGAGGATAAAGTGATAGGGAATGATGGGGATGAGTCTGATATAGTAGAAGAGAGGGGTATAAACAATATTCAGCATATTCAGCATATGGTAGTGAAGGTTCAGGATATTCAGGGAGACATTTCGAGAATTAATCAAGGCCTGAAAAAATTAAATGACAATAGCGACCAATACAAAGCCAATGCAGATGTTAGTCACTTTTAATTAGTAAAAACTACTATAATTAATAATTTGTTGGTTTGCTGGGTTTTAGGTTCTAGTACAGCAGATTGAACTGCTGAAAACTGTAAAGGCCGATAAAGCAGAGTTGCAGGATGCACTGGCTGACAAAGCAGACGCTAATATCATCAACAGAAAGGTAAAATAAGAACCTAAAGAAAGTTCTTTAACAAGTTTTTTTTAAGAAAAAAATTTATAAAGAATCATTTAATAATAAGCTAATCGAAAATATCATGGAAAATACCTTGGAAAATGTTAGGAAAAAAAAGATCTCACCCATAAACCGATCGCAAAAATTTTTTTAGGGTTCACTACTTTATTGAAAAATAATTTACAATTTTTTTATTAATTTCATGAGGTTTCCAATGACCGTTTTGAGACAACATGTCACGATTTTATTCACGGTTTGGAGGAAACAATATCCAAAATGACCCAGCAAGAGTTGATGTTAAAAGATGCTTTGAACGTGATCCACCAAGAAATTGGGACGAAAGTTGACAGGGTCGAACTGACTACCCTGACAGATTTCATGCACAATCGACTGCAAGCACTGCAGGTTAAAGTAAAAGAACTGGCGGAAAAGAAGCGAGAAAATGAGGCAGCTGGAACGAAAAAAATACTATCGTTAGAAATAAATTCTAAATCATGAGCGACAATTGCTATTAATCTTCTTATTATAACCTAGGGGCCTGCAATGCATATCATGTGACACAAATGCCGTGATGAAAGTGGAGCAGGGTCCATATTGTGTGACTGCAATGCCGTGTGGTCGAAATTCCAAGCCGTACTTGGCATATCAATTGGATCCAACGAGAAAGCAGCGAAAGACTCCAAGTAAAAATGCAACTCCGTGGCCCGCGGGTCCGTACGACAAAAAATCAAAGCCACTCTCAGACATGCTCGAGACATACTCCCGGTACTTAATTACACATCAACCTATTATTACTTTAACGACTGAAATAATTCCAGTGGTCACTTATGCAATCGATACTGCGGTGGAAGTCACACAACAACAAACCCGCAACAGCGAGTGTTACGAGCGTACCATTTTCCGACTGACTCGAGTCCAGAAGTCGCTGAACAACTATCAGGGGGCCAAGTCCGTGGTACAGACGGTAATCTTTATCATGGCCATCCGCTTCCACCTGGAGTAGTGCTCACCTCCAAGCCGAAAGTCTGTGGAGTAGCTGGCAACGTTCCTTGTAGTGAGCCTAGCAGCCGACCGCCACCGGCAGCTAGGGGACGTCAAGGTTTCAATGCTGATCTGTCGATCCAACGAAAATCAACTTCAAAATCTCAACGAACCTCAGTAGTTGTACCTTTACCTGAGAATTCCGATGGTAAACAGCCGCCAGAAGCTGTAGCTAGCACTGCAGAAAATGTTTAGAGATCGTCCGAGAAAAATGGTAATTTATTCCATCATAAAAAACTATAAAAATGTTATTAAAATTTTGTGAATAACAGTTATTTATCTTTAGAAAAACTGAATGATGGATGGCTGGGCTGGATATATAGAAACTGTTAATTTAGTTGCTTTTTGATGCATTTTGCTGTCTAAATTCGAATTTCTTAATTATTTATTTAAACCTATTTTTCATGTTATTACATTGAATTTTTTTCTAAAATAGATGAAGCCATTTTTATATTTAGATGTTTCTATTGGGCAAGTTACGAAAAAATATTAGGAACAAATTATATAATGAAATAATAACTTTCTATACAGTTGTGATAAATTATTTTTTTATAAACTTATTAAAATTTTTCAATATTTATCGAGTTATTTCAGTTTTTTCGGCGGAGGACAAGACAAAATAGTATATTGCGCACTTAGAGAAATAAGGATTAATCTATAATCACAAGGAAAACATAGGAATTGTGTATTATACAGCCGTAAACGAAGCAATTGGTAATATTTTAACAGTTGTTTCATTGAAAATGACCATTTTCTTCAAGGAATTAAATTATTCATTAATTTTTTTAATTTTGCGCACATCTATGTAATTTGTATATGTCTCAATAGTGATTAAAAAAATTAAAAAGTTGTCATTAATTTATCCGAAAGCTCCAAAAAAGATACGAACATTTTTAATTCAATCATTAAATTTTTTAATTCAATCCTCATTGTTAGCTAGAATATTTTTATTTATAAAAATCTATTTTTGCTAAACTTGAGGATTATAGGTAGAGATAATAATAATAAAATAAGATATCAATGTATAATTTATTAAATATTTTTATTACTAATCAAGGGAGTGTTTTAGATTACAATTTCTCTTTGGATTAATCTAATTAAAACATGCGGTTAATGGCAACAACAAAAATATTCGTATTTCGTTACATTCTGTATATTGCACGGCCCAATATTATTCATTCACAATATTTAAAAAAAAAACAGGACATCTACATCATAGTGAAGATTACATTTTTTTGTTGTTTTATTTTCATAAATAAATGACTTATGACTCTTGGGCTTGGTTATAAACTATGAGGGCCCTATGCTGCCTTCGACTATATGCTGAATTATTCTATGCCATATAAATTTTAAGGTACAGGGAGTATCTACATACGTTAGTCATTTTCTCTACAATATGAGAGTTACGTTGAATATTGTTATGTTATTCATTTTAAATGAATTTCTAAATACTAAATGTTGAAGTTACAATCAAATTAATAGGTTACACGATATCATCATATAACAAGATGAATTAAAAGTGTAAAATAAGCATACATACATGTAAATATGCATACCGATGACTTTTATAATTTTAATTTATAATTTTCTCGATTTTTTGACTTGGAGACACGTTTAGTAGTCTTCTCAATGTCGATATGCATTATCGATTATAATTAATAATACTGGCAGCTTAAAAATACATGACTAGCTTTATTATTTGGTGTGGATAAAAAAATCTTTCAAAGAATCGAGTTTTTTTTTTTCTTGCTCTACAAACAAAACAATAACTTTTTTTTTTTTTTTTTTTAACACATAGAAAAATATGAATATAATGTTAATAATTCACCAATCGTTTATACATCTTCTCATCTCGCGATACATTTGTGATTACAATTTTTCCACGCTTCTACGCATTCATTTAGCTTATCCATTCGAAGGTATTTGGACGTTTTCGTTAATTCAATCAAATAAACAACACTTATTAGGAGATACTGTCCAGTGCAATTGTCCATTTATTTAGTTCTTAGAAGTTGCTATGCATTTCAAGAGTTTTTATCTGGCAAATGTCGAGTAAAAATTTTATAGACTGGTTTTTTCTTCGTTAGAAGCGCGAATTTTTCTGTTAAAATATTTTTCCCCGATTTAATGAAGTATTTCATGAAATTTTTAGTTGTTCTTAAATTCATTGAGAGTAAGATAAACTAGTACTCATCATATTAGTCTTAAATTCTAAATATTAGACTTAATTGTATGGTAACTAAATTAATAATTAGTATGACTAGTAAAAAATAATTATTACAGCAATTTAGATCATGCATAGGACTAGTGTGTGGACGAAAAATTATTGTTATCGTATTGGACGTTAATCTTGCTAAGAAAATTACTTCTAACCAACATAATTACCTAATGAAATATAATGATGGAACATTAACAAATCACAGGTTAAAGTAGGCTAAGTCTGGAGCAACTTAATATCACATGAAAAAATATGAATCAGTTGCGTCTCATACGTATAACGGTTTTTGTGTAACATTCATCATTTAATAAATGCGTTTTTTTTTGTATATAGTTCTTACGAAAAAATTATAACTTGAGTATTTACGGGTTTAGATGATAAACGAATTTTAAAAGATAAATTTGGCATCGTTTTTTTTTTTAGTTTACTTCGAACATTGTGTTGCTGTTTTAGTTTGACTCTAAATAATTTTTTTTTTAAATATATAAGTCTCAATGTCACTTTTGGATGTAATCAATGTCTAAAAATTTTCCTTTAACATTCTGTTTCTACGATGCAAATTATGATATTTTATCATGTTTCGCACTTTATTTAATTGTGGTTTACATTTTTTTCGTTAAAAAATTTTTGCAGATTTTTTATCAGCCAAAATGTTAATTTTTTATGAAATTTCACGGAGGTAGGAGGTAGATTGCGCTATTTTATTAGGGAAGACACCTAGATTCTTATAAATTCGGACGTTTTTTTATGTATTTTCATTTATTTTGCGGTATAATTACTAAACAATTGGAAATATTATCGCAAATTCTGCGATAAACGATAAACTTTGAGGAGCGTTATTCAACTGTAGAAAATATGAAATTTTCATGAAAAATCCAGAAATTTGTCTAAAAAAATAGTTCCGCAATTTACCACGAGGTAGCGCTGCGGTCGCAAAACATTATTTTTCGTTTTTCCCCGATATCTCGCGAAATAAGGGAGATATCGAAAAATGTCACTTCTTAAAAATTATTGAAAATTGAATTTTCTACAAATTACGTTCAATAAAATTTTCTGTAACTTTTCATCCGAAGCCGGAAAATCCAAAAAACTGAATTTCAGAAAATGTTTTTTTTCTCGTGATTAATGGCTGTTAATTAGTCCAATTGTTAATTATATACGATAAAAAGTTGTTTAAGCCACGGAATTCACGTTATTTTATTGTTTTTTCGACGCTGAAAAAATCTGACCTTTTTTAAAACCCTAAAATAACGCTAATTTCATGGGTTAAACAACTTTTTGTCGTATGTAATTAACAGTTAGACTAATTAACTGCCATTTATCACGAGAAAAAAAACATTTTTCGAAATTCAGTTTTTTGGATTTTCCGGTTACGGATGGAGAGTTACAAAAAATTTTACTCGACAAAATTTGTAGAAAATTTAATTGCCAATAATTTATAAGGAGCGACATTTTTCGATAACTCTCTTATTTCGCGAGATATCGAGGAAAAACGAAAAATCGTGATTTGCGACCGCAGCGCCACCCCGCGGCAAATTATCGAACTAAATTTTCCGTGAAAAATTCGTCAATTTGTCTGAAAAAATTAGTTCGGCAATTTACCGCGTGGTGGCGCTGCGGTCGCAAATCGTGATTTTTTGTTTTTCCCTGATATCTCGCGAAATAAGAGAGATATCGTAAAATGTTACTCGTTATAAATTTTTGCAAATTAAATTTTCTACAAATTGTGTTCAGTAAAATTTTCTGTAGCTCTTTATCCATAGCCAGAAAACGCAAAAAACTGAATCTCAGAAAATGTTTTTTTTCTCGTGATTAATGGCAGTTAATTAATTGGATTATTAATAATATACGATAAAAAGTCGTTTAATCCATGAAATTAGCGTTATTTTAGTGTTTTAAAAAAGTGAAGATTTTTTTAGCGTCAGAACAACACTAAAATAACGCTAATTTCGTGGCTTAAACAACTGATTATGGTATGCAATCAACAATTAGACTAATTAACTGCTATTAATCACGAAAAAAAAAACATTTTCCGAAATTCAGTTTTTTGCATTTTGCGGCTGCGGATGAAGAGCCACAGGAAATTTTATCCAACATAATTTGTAGGAAATTTAATTTGCAATAATTTATATGGAGTAAGATTTTGCGATATCTCCCTTATTTCGCGAGATATCGCGGAAAAACGAAAAATCAAGATTTGCGACCGCAGCGCCACCTCGCGGCAAATTGCAGAACTAAATTTTCCATGAAAAATTCGTCGATTTAGCTGAAAAAATTAGTTCCGCAATTTACCGCGAGGTGGCGCTGCGGTCGCAAATCGTGATTTTTCGTTTTTCCCCGATATCTCGCGAAATAAGAGAGATATCGTAAAATGTTACTCGTTATAAATTTTTGCAAATTAAATTTTCTACAAATTGTGTTCAGTAAAATTTTCTGTAGCTCTTTATCCATAGCCAGAAAACGCAAAAAACTGAATCTCAGAAAATGTTTTTTTTCTCGTGATTAATGGCAGTTAATTAATTGGATTATTAATAATATACGATAAAAAGTTGTTTAATCCATGAAATTAGCGTTATTTTAGTGTTTTAAAAAAGTTGAGATTTTTTTAGCGTCGGAAAAACACTAAAATAACGCTAATTTCGTGGCTTAAACGACTGATTATAGTATGTAATTAATAATTAGACTAATTAACTGCCATTATTCACGAAAAAAAAAACATTTTCCGAAATTTAGTTTTTTGCGTTTTCTGGGTACGCATTAAGAGCTACGGAAAATTTTATCTAACATTATTTGTAGGAAATTTAATTTGCAATAATTTATATGGAGTAAGATTTTGCGATATCTCCCTTATTTCGCGAGATATCGCGGAAAAACGAAAAATCACGATTTGCGACCGCAGCGCCACCTCGCGGCAAATTGTAGAACTAAATTTTCCATGGAAAATTCGTCGATTTAGCTGAAAAAATTAGTTCCGCAATTTACCGCGTGGCGGCGCTGCGGTCGCAAATCGTGATTTTTCGTTTTTCCTCGATATCTCGCGAAATAAGGGAGATATCGCAAAATCTTACTCCATATAAATTATTGCAAATTAAATTTCCTACAAATAATGTGAGATAAAATTTTCCGTAGCTCTTAATGCGTACCCAGAAAAAGCAAAAAACTAAATTTCGGAAAATGTTTTTTTTTTCGTGAATAATGGCAGTTAATTAGTCTAATTATTTATTACATACTATGATCAGTCGTCTGAGCCACGAAATTAGCGTTATTTTAGTGTTTTTCCGACGCTAAAAAAATCTCAACTTTTTTAAAACACTAAAATAACGCTAATTTCATGGATTAAACGACTTTTTATCGTATATTATTAATAATCCAATTAATTAACTGCCATTAATCACGAGAAAAAAAACATTTTCTGAGATTCAGTTTTTTGCGTTTTCTGGCTATGGATAAAGAGCTACAGAAAATTTTACTGAACACAATTTGTAGAAAATTTAATTTGCAAAAATTTATAACGAGTAACATTTTACGATATCTCTCTTATTTCGCGAGATATCGGGGAAAAACAAAAAATCACGATTTGCGACCACAGCGCTACCACGCGGTAAATTGCGGAACTAATTTTTTCAGCTAAATCGACGAATTTTTCATGGAAAATTTAGTTCTGCAATTTGCCGCGAGGTGGCGCTGCGGTCGCAAATCTTGATTTTTCGTTTTTCCGCGATATCTCGCGAAATAAGGGAGATATCGCAAAAGTTTGCTCTATATAAATTATTGCAAATTAAATTTCCTACAAATTATGTTACGGTAAATTTTCTGTACTCTTCATCCATAGCCAGAAAATGCAAAAAACTGAATCTCGGAAAATGTTTTTTTTCTCGTGATTAAAGGCTTCTAATTGGTCCAATTATCAATTATATACAATAATTGGTTGTTGAATCCATGAAATTAGCGTTATTTTAGTGTTTTGAAAAAGTTGAGATTTTTTTAGCGTCGGAAAAACACTAAAATAACGCTAATTTCGTGGCTTAAACGACTGATTATAGTATGTAATTAATAATTAGACTAATTAACTGCCATTATTCACGAAAAAAAAAACATTTTCCGAAATTTCGTTTTTTGCGTTTTCTGGGTACGCATTAAGAGCTACGGAAAATTTTATCTAACATTATTTGTAGGAAATTTAATTTGCAATAATTTATATAGAGTAAGATTTTGCGACATCTCCCTTATTTCGCGAGATATCGAGGAAAAACGAAAAATCACGATTTGCGACCGCAGCGCCACCACGCGGTAAATTACGGAACTAATTTTTTCAGCGAAATCGACGAATTTTTCATGGAAAATTTAGTTCTGCAATTTGCCGCGAGGTGGCGCTGCGGTCGCAAATCGTGATTTTTCGTTTTTCCGCGATATCTCGCGAAATAAGAGAGATATCGCAAAATGTTACTCTTTATAAATTTTTGGAAATTAAATTTCCTACAAATTGTGTTTAGTAAAATTTTCTGTAGCTCTTTATCCATAGCCAGAAAACGCAAAAAACTGAATCTCAGAAAATGTTTTTTTTCTCGTGATTAATGGCAGTTAATTAATTGGATTATTAATAATATACTATAAAAAGTCGTTGAATCCATGAAATTAGCGTTATTTTAGTGTTTTAAAAAAGTTGAGATTTTTTTAGCGTCGGAAAAACACTAAAATAACGCTAATTTCATGAGTTAAACAACTTTTTATCGTATATAATTAACAATTAGACTAATCAACTGCCTTTAATCATGAAAAAAAAAAAAACATTTTCTGAAATTCAGTTTTTTGGATTTTCCGGCTTCGGATGAAGAGTTACAGAAAATTTCATTGAACGTAATTTGTAGAAAATTTAATTTTGAATAATTTATATCGAGTGACATTTTTCCATATCTCCCTTATTTCGCGGGATATTGAGGAAAAACGAAAAATAATGTTTTGCGACCGCGGCGCCACCTCGCGGTAAATTGCCGAACTAATTTTTTAAACAAATTCCCGACTTCGTCATGAAAACTTAGTTCTGCTTCTCACCGCAAGATGGCGCTGCCGTCGCAAAAAGTGGAATTTTGTTTAAAAAACCGCATTTTTTCGCTCTGTGAAGCGTTACCCGCGTGTCAATAAATGTAATTAATAACACATCATAAAATTACATATTTATCCGGAAAAAAAAAAATTTTCTCGCGAGAAATCCGATTTGTTTCGGCTGCGAAAAAACACGAAAATAACGCGAATTTCTCGGTTCAAACCACTTTTTATCGTATATAAATAACAATTAGACTAATTAACTGCCATTAATCATGAGAACAAAAACATTTTCCGAAATTCTGTTTTTTTTTTATTTTCTGACTACAAATCAAGAGCTACAAAAAGTTTTACTTAACATAATTTGTAGAAAATTTAATTGCCAATAATTTATAAAGAGTAACATTTTTCGATATCTCCTTTATTTCGCGAGATATCGAGGAAAAACGAAAAATAATGTTTTGCGCTCGCAGCGCCACCTCGCGGTAAGTTGTGGAACTATTTTTTTAGACAAATTTCTGGATTTTTCATGAAAATTTCGTTTTGCTGCTCATCGTGAGATGGCGCTGCGATCACGAAAAATAAAATTTAGTTAAAAAAAAGCGCATTTTTTTGCTCTGTGAAGCGGGTAAAATCGTGTCAATAAATGTAATTAATAACACATCATAAAATAACTTATTTATCCAAAAATAAATAATATTTTTAACTATCAGTGACGACATGATTACACCAAGGAATTTTTATACATTGTGATTTTTTGAACGCGAATTTTTCATGCGTTCAATTCATTGAATTATTGTCCTCTCACAAGGATTTATTTTTTCTCATTGCAAGCACGCAATGAAGCCAAAAAATTTATACATAAATACCAGGCCATAGGCCTGAAAAATTTATTTTCACGTACAAATCGGCCTCATCGTATACTGCGCACTAGACTGATAAAATCATGATCTCCAGCGCTTTAAAGAGCGCTCCGATAAATACGCTACAACAGCTGGGCTATGACTGGATGCAGAAGACACATATGCTCGGCGCCACGTATCGGAAGACGATTTACACTAAAGTGCCGTACCATTTCTGGTATGCTGTCAAAGGGTTTGCTGAATTGGCCCAAGATGTATGCATTCAACTCGTCGTTTCTCTGGATTCGCATGTGCATAAAGCCCCGAGCACTCCTGCGGTAAATTTCATTAATTAAATATTTGTCAGTGATTAAATTATTCAAGGAAGTTTAACGTACTTTAGTGATAGAGAGTAGTCTTGTTTTGTAGATTCACTGTTTCTTACTAGATAGCTACCCTCTCGAAGGAGACGAAGCACTGCTTCTGCCTCGATTCTCGTTATGGATCCATGGTACCAGCTGTACATATATGACATAAATTACAAATGATAAATTTCAAACGCTTTATTTGTTAAGAATTTATAAAAATTTTCTCGTATTTTTTGGTGCTTGAGAAATCTTAATTGAAGACATGGTAAAACCGTAGAACACACCCCTTTTGACACATTTAAAACTAAAAAATTTTAATTATTGGTATAGTATTTTCGAGAGTTCTGGTAAGAAAAATAGCAGCAAATTTATTACCTTTGCCTCTCAAGAGGTAACTCCACGTCTACAAGATCAGCAGACGCTCGGCTGTTGGTTAGCTCGAGGGGTAAACCCAGACTCAGTGCTCCGGGTTTTTTTAACATTTGCAGACCAACCCCATTGCTGCTGCCGTTGCCGCCAGTGGCATCCAAGTTCAGAGTCATCTTTGGCCGCGCCATGCTGCCGCCTGAAAATGAGTCACGCGCCAGTTAGACGCCGAGTCTACGAGCTTTCATTGTATCCTCGGTATATAGTCACTCTGTTGACACTATCATCCAACAACCAACAAGACATTTTATGATCTCTTATTATAATTTGGTCCAAACACTATTTGTCCTGCAATAACTAGGTACTCTCGTCAAATTTACTTGGATGAAATAATGTATTTTCACAATGTTTAATTTTTTTTTTTAAGTTTATACAGATTAGAAATATCCAACTAATCCAACTGCTACTTACAACAACTGTTGGTTTAAATCATCAATTTGTTCATGAAGTTTTTTAAGTTTTTCATTATGGATTTCAGCACTTTCTGAATTTTTAGTCACACCGCTAGCGTCTAAGTAATTTAGTTGAATTTTTCAATACTTCAATTCTTTTTTTATATTACTGATTTTCTGTTTAATTTTTTTTTACATCTTGAGCAATATTCCGACAGTTTATTTGTTGAAATTAATAAATCATTTATTTTTTATTTCGATTAAGTAGTCGGTTTGGTTGAAAAATAAGGAATATATCGAAGTTGTGAAATAAAATCTCGAGTGTTTATAAATTGATTTCTGCCTGCTTACATATCAATTTTGAATGTTGAGTCTTATTAAAGTGACATCAAGCTAGACACAAACTGAACAGTAATTTCATTTGGGATGTGGCAATCTCTTAGCAGTTAACTCCTACAAGCGAATGACGTGGGTACAGGGAAATTGGTCTGACGTCTGTATCGTCGAGTTACCATTGACTATAGGGATAAGCAAAGGTAAAGGAAGACTGGCGACGATATCTGACACAAGTTTGGGTAAATAAAAAAAAGTCAAAGAAAAAAAAAAACGAAGAATAAACTTCCAACTTTTGTTCTCGCTAACAAATCTCAAATGTTTTCCTCATGACTGGAGCTTTGTGTTATCATTAAATATTGAGAGACCACTGCGCGCTATACTTGTATATACTCCATCTTTCTGCTTTTCTTGACTTCCTGAGATTGGTGCTGTCTGTTTTATTAAATTTAATCCCACGTGCAAGCCGATTTATCGAGAAATCCTCATCTTCTACCTCATATAAATCTTCTTACGATTCTTTACATTTTTAAAAGCATTTTTCGCTGCCGACTCTGTTTCTTAATGAATCTCCATGAGTTTTTTTTTTTTTCCTCGAGTCAAATTAAAAATACTTTTAACATATTGTATTAAAACCAGACAAAATTAAATTTTTTAACCGAATTTATGTTTAAGGAAAAAAAAAAAAAATATTAATCAAAAAAAAAATTTTTTTTAACGACGAATTTTTCTGCAATTATTATTATTATAAATTCGTTGTTTATCAAAGATAATCATACTCGTTTGTTATTTGATTCTCGTCAATAAATGTATTTTTATTCTTCATTAAAAGTGCGTTAATTCAGACCTTGCCATATAAGGGCCTGTGTACGATAATCTCCTTGAAATTTTACTGATCAATCAAAAACGTAATTTAGAACTAATAAATTTTTATCGATTTTTTATTAGTTGACCTTCATGACAGTGCAATCTTAAATTATGTTAGAGTAGCTATTTTCATACGACATTACTCTATTTTGTAACTGACTATTGAAATTTGCTTCTTTATTATTTTTCTTAAACTTTTGTAATGTATAAAAAAATTTGTTAGGGATTTTTAATGAGCTTTTTTTTATATTTGATAAGTTGGCAAATGTTTGATGTTATTTATATATATATAACCATACGTACATAAGCGGCCTCTCGACGCATGTACAGTTTTAATATCCGTCGCGGGCGGAGATACATCTCAATCAATTTCTTCTTTTCCCTGAAGGTTGTCCCGTGGGGAAATGGAAAAAGCGCCGTAACGGAAATCGTATCGCTTGCGCGGGCGAAAAAGTACGCTATAATACTCTGGGCTACGAGCGTCTACGGTTACTCGCAGCGAAAACATCAGAGGCAAATGCTCTGCACAATTACGCGTGGGAATAAATTCAGCAATGGTATACCTAACGCCAAATAATTCTAATTTCCTAAGCTCGGGATAAGACGCTTTACTAAGTATCGATAAAGCCAAAGTCACCCTGAGGAGTGAAGCTCTCCAGACGACCGGAATCAGATTCGAAGGAAGTGACAGATCGCTCCAGGGCTGGAGACGCGGTTGTATATATTTTGGCGTGCGTCTCTCATTCTCAATCGTTCTCTCTACTTCTACGATTCTGTTCTTAATGTATACACACATCCTATAGGCTGGGAGTGGAACCACACGCCGCTCACTCTTGCCTCGGTCTCTAGGGAAATTTCTAGTCACGAACAGGCCGTGCCAAGGGTGCATCACACTCGACACGCAGATGGAAGACAGAAGTGAGCTTTTAATTTCCGCGTGGCTAAATCAGAATGTATGGTCGCATGAGTTAACACCCTTGTCTATTTTTTTACCCAAAAGCAATCATTTCTTTTTCCCCAAATCTCAATTAAAAACAATTTAGTGATTTTTCACTACAATACAAATATAACAGCCTTCTATTTAATTGACTAAAACCACGATGGTAAATTTTTTTTGGGGGTTGATAGTAACTTTTATCGGAAAAATTTGTTAGTGGCAGTGTGATATATTCGTATGCGAATCGCTTTGGCGTGTAACAAACACTGGCAACCTGTCCTGAATGCCTGATGCATCTGCTCATGAAATATGAAGTGCGACAGCAAGAAAGGTCTCTCAGTGTGTGCGACCTTTCCTCATCCGAAGACACGACCGTCGACGCAATTTGCCGCCCCTCGTATTACGACTGGTGGTGACGATGGGGCGTTTGTCGATGCTCTCAGCACAGACTCATCACTATCTATAAGTAATGCACCCTCTAAAGAATATTTTTCTGCTCTAAAATACTATTTTTGACAGCCAAAAATAGTAGAGACACTTTGTGTCGCCTTGTTCTTGACACAATTTCAATCTTATTTTGCATACTCCATAGTTTCACTCGAGTTTAGTGCCGGCTATAATCGAGTAACATTAAGTTGCTTTTATGCAGTAAAGTTATGTACCGAAGGGACCTTTTATAGAGCTCTATAGCTTGCTCGTTAATATTGCGAAATTTGGCGAATGACAGCAGTAAGTAAGTTTGCTAGCTGTTAGAGAGAGTTCGCCAAACTATATGTGAATTCTATCTCAGTAAGTTTGTGGTCTAGATATTGACGTCGTTATAATACAAAGACCTTCAATGAACTATTGTTAAAATTTACGTTTGCACAAACTCAAGAAATTAATTTTCAACTTTGCTGCATATCATGTGCGATTGGAATATAGCCAAGAGTTCAATCAAATTTATGTATGAAAAACAAACTCGGCAGGTCTGATCGAATCAGTTGTATGTTTCGAGATGTGACACTGGAACTATCCATCTGTAAAGACGTGAGATAGATTTTTTGTATTCCTCGCTCTTTTTCCCTTTTTTTCTACGGTGTTAACGACGGAGAATCACACTCGGCCATGTGCGGACAATTGTTAAATGGCTCGTGCTTGCCTAAGAGCATTTACAGCTGGATTGTGCAGTGATGGGGAAAAGCCACAGGAATCTCCGCATAGTCCTGACTTTTCCAGTGACAAAAAATAATTGATAGACATTTTAATAGATACCCGAACTCTACTGGCGTAGAAATGAAATATATCGCTTGAAAATATTTATTCGAAATCAAAATTATATCCAAATTCCCATAGAGCAACAATAAAATTTCATTTTTAAAATTTTAATCTTTCCTCCCGGCATTTTACTGCCTTATATAAACTATGTGTAAAAAAATTCACGTTTAATACAAACATAAACACGTTCTGGTTATGACATTTAAAGGCCGTAAAATTTGAAAGGACACGTGTTTGATATCATGCTGGATATTGCCCATATAGGTTCGTCGATAGTGCTGCGTCAGTCCTGCGGAAGCAAAGAATTTATCTTGGCTCGCCAAAAGGCACGTACTGATTGTGTGAAGTAGCACATACAAATGAGCTCGAATGTATGCACATGAAAGTTGGTTGTATTGATCGTTGGCCTTTGTTTTTATAGAACAAAGTATTCCATTGTTGGTCTGGACCAATTTCTGCACGATGTCATGTATGCTTTGATCACAGTCGAATTTTTTCTACCACAAAGCACTTTATTGTCTGTCACCATGTGGAACTGTGAAAGTAATCAAGGTAACAATTATTTCCCAGTATTTCACAGCAATACTTATCATTATCACATCCAGAGGACCATTTCAAGTGTCAAAGTTCGATGGAAATCACGGTTAAAATATTTTTTAATCAAGTCATTGAGTAGGTTTTGGAAGTGATTAAGAAAAATTGCGATTAAATGGCATTATAGTTTATTTTAAAACAAGTTTATACCACACAAACTGGATTTTTTTTGAGAAAACCATGCCATCAACCATTTTTTTATCACTACCATGGATTTCACGAGGTTCACCAGTTTCTCTTTGGATTAGTTTTCTGAACGTTTCCAGCGGTGCAGCAATTTCTTCACGCAGCAGCGATCATAGCAGATAAGTCGATCAACGTACGTTCTCCCAATAGTATTCCCAGTTTCGCTCCAGTCAATTTCCAACTTTGTGGTATAAAGCTTTCTTCCATTTTATATCCAAAACTTTGCAATATCGTGCCATTTCTTTAATTTGTATGAAATTTATTATTCTGCAACGTATATAAAATTTTAATATAAATAAATAATTAAAAACAATTTTGTGAAATTCCGGCTACATGAACACACTAGTGAACATTGCAGATGTTTTTTCGTATCTTTTCCATCATTGTTTAATTGATAGCTTATTAATTTTTTCCCAACAGTCGTCATAGAGCAGGGATACTCCTGAAAGCCCGAGACCAATCAATCACTCGCACATCACGCAGAAAAATTACCCGAATCACGTATATACAGCGAAGAGGAAGAGAAAATAAATTCGTCCATATGTTCCAGTGGAAATATCTATTTGATAGCCAACATCGTTTTCTCCTCATCGCAGGGAGTTTGTTGTTGTGTGATAAGAAGTAATATGTAGTGATCCATCAACTAGGATAAATAATTGAGAGCTATCGCATAATTTTTTATCATGATTACCAAAAAAATACAATATCCCTGCTGTGGTAACTTTTAAATACCATATTTTCTTGATGGAACAATTAATTAGAAGCATGACAAACTGCATGAGTAACGCTGGAGTTCTTTGACGGTTGGTTTCCACAAGTAATTAGCAGAAGCTAATGAAGAGTTTGATCAGTTTTCTTGTCTATAGCTCGTTCTAATATTAACAGGACCGCCAAGTATTCACGTGTATCGACATGTAGCTTCCCTTCGCATCGATAGCGTCTGTCGCCGTAGGCTGGTGGTGCCCGCTCGCATTAGGGCGTTCGTGCAATTTGGACCACCCCATGGGGTAGACATGACGCGTTCAAAGTCCCATCAGATCGCGACAGTGACACAGGGGTTCGTAGAGCGCTCATATTACCAGGCAACTTAATTTCAGCACTAATTTATCATTTTTTTTTTTCAATACTTATTTGTCGTGATAACTATAGAAAATTTAGGATTCTGCCAGGATGAAATTGATGTAGAGGATGTCTTGAAGTACACAAAATATTTAACGACAATCGGTCTGTGAGTGCTTATGGCCCAGGTGTTAAGTACAACTTAACGACATTAGTTCCTGTCTGGAAGGTTCATAACGCTCAGCATCGAATTACTATACCGGTCTTTTCCCTCTCGCCACGATGAGCCACGAGTTTGTGTCGAGCTATCTCACGCTGAGCCTAAAATGCGGTGTTTTTATTGCTCTAATGGAAGCAACCCCTTCCTCACTCTTCCTCTATTACGTTGGGCAGACAGCGTGCTGAGCTACACTACCGGCTCACCATCGATTTTAACGTTACTTCCGAGATAGGTAGGTACCTCTTCAGATAAGCTTCGCACAATGCTGTATTGCAGTTAAAGTTTAGTGTGGCTAACTGCTAGGTTATTAATTCGAGATTTAACTACATCTAACAGTAATAATCGTCGTTGTTATTAGCATAAAGATATGCAGTTTTATCGTAAAGGTATACAATTGCGGTTTCAAGAAGAAATGTCTTTAGAAACTTGGGATTTTGATTCTTAATATTTTGATTTTTAAATTACTAAGAAGTTTTTTTTTAAGTTTTTTTCTTAAAGCTTACTTTTTAGAACCGTGATTTTTTGTTTCAAGATAAGGGATAGAATTACTTTTTATAATACTCCAATCAACGACTTCTAGTAAAAAGATATTCTGAAGATTAAGTTTTTCTTTAAGTGTCTGTAGGTGTTTTTCGATTATTCGACTATTGAAAATGTATATGTTCTAATCAGTATGACGCTGAAAGAGATTTAAAAAATAATTCATGTCGAAATAACATAAGGAAAATCTTACCGAATAGTGCAGAAGTCTCGACATCACGTACAGAAAGGCTGGAGGAAGCTTGAGAAGCGCTGGATTCAGTGCTCTGAGTGCATCTCAACCTTCTTCTGAGTTTAGGCATATCAAAAGGAAGATCTCTCAAATCCACGCTGGTAGCACTGCCAGAAGTAGTAGCATCTTGCTGCAAAAGCAAGCGCCTTCGCCTCAGCTTGGGCATGTCAAACGGCAGGTCAGACAAGTCTGGCTCGTTATCCACCAGATTAATATTATCCAGCGGTGGCTTCAGCAAATGGAAGCCAAAGGGTTTGCACTTAATACCAGCCCTAGATTCAATAGAAATCCCGCTGTCACTCCCCTGGATTTCCGCGTCGCCGGACGACGACGACTGCAGGGCGAGGTTGATCAAATTTTTGTTCTGGGGCGCGCGGCGTTTCTTGAAACTCGTATCGGTCGGTGAAACAACATTCAGGGTATTTGTATTAGTATTAATTGTAGCATTCTCTGTAGAACCCTCTTCGGGCGAGGCCTTTTGCGAATTGTTGTTACGATTATTATCAGATGTCTCCGACGCCGGTTCTTGCGACGACTTGTCAGATATTGGCGAGAGGATGTGCAGTTTAGACGCATGATACGTGAGAAATCCAGACATTGGCTGCTGGAGATGATGATGATGATGATGAAAACAATTGGTACTTCCACTGTCGGAGCTGTGGGAGCTCAAACTCGTGCTGTGTCTGCTCTCGGAGCTACTAGTAGACCTGTTGCCTTCACTAGTACTGCTCCGCAGTGACTCCATGCTCCCGCCACTGCTGCTAGTGGCCATGCTTTCAGTGCTAGAGTACCCAACCCGTCGGCGTGTCTGTCGTAACTTGAACTCCATAAGTCCGAGCTCCCTTCTGGGCCTTGGAGCGTCACTCTCTGCTTCGTGAGGCCTGCCCTTAAACTCCATAATCCCTCGACTCTCACGAATCAAGCTTCTTGGTCGCGGCCTGCCTTTAAACTCCAGAATAAGTTCCTTATCAGCCCTACGAGCATGAGACTCGCAGTTTTCCAGAACGAAGCTCTTCGGTCGGCTTTTAATCTCCAGAATACTGCCCTCGCTGCTTTGAGGCGATTCCTTTGCCTTCAGTGACTTCACTGGCAGCCTCATGTCCTTCAGTCTTGGGTGATCGGGTTGAGATGGTAGATTTGGCGCGCTACGTATGTTCAGCAGCAAGTTATCTTTGTTCCCGTGAAATTTGGCGGGCAAGGGCGCAGTTGACGGTGGTGAGGGTGTGTATTCCCGGCTAGGAAGTCGCGTGGAAGACGATTTTTCATCGCCAGAATTTATCTGCAACGACTCAATCTCCTGGGCAAGGCTCGAAAGGTTTTCTGGCGAGTGATGGTGGTGCTGGTGATGCTGGAGGCGGTTGGGAATCGGTTTAGGACGCAGGAGTACGACTTTTCGCCGATGTTCCTTGGCACCCTGCTGCTGCTGCGACCCGGTATAAGTGTTGCCCTGAGATGGCGGTTGTTTCGACGCGTCAGTTGACGAACTGCTCGCTCGAGATTGCGACGCTCCCGGCCTGAGTAGGGAGTGCAGAACAGGGTGATTGGTTACACGATCAACGTCGTCCAAGTCGTCATCAGATCGATTGATCTTGCAGTCAAAGGCCGTCTCATAGAGATGTCGTTGCCGAGCCATTTCTTCGTCTTCAGCATCCGCCGCCTCGTCTTCCTCCACGTCTGCCTCGTCGCCAGGTCCTCGCTCTGCCTCTGCGTCGTACTGCTCGTCCTCGATCAGTACTGGAGGTACTTGGTGGCCTTCTACTCTTCGCGTTCGCCGCAATTTGCGCACTTGGTGCCGCGCAGATTTACTCGGAGCCTCTAGCTCATCGTCATCAGGTGATGCGATACACGTACACACACTAATAGGAAGATCATGACTCAAAAGACGATGCGGAGGCATCAGGGTGTGATCCCACTCTGTGATAATGCAGGACGACAGGATTTCAGTGCTTCTAGATGACACACCATGCTCGCTGCCGGTTGGGCTCACCAAGTCTTGCTGGCCAGTGGTTGCGACCGCGGGTGTGGCCCCATCACCGGCCACCGAATTACGCTTTGGAAGTCCTGGTGTTCTGGATCGCTCGCCTGGCACGTCTAGGCTTACGCTCTTGCGATATTTATTCGTTTGTGGTTTGGCGAGCTGATCTGGCGCCCGGAATAGGTCACCGTAGTAGTAGGGCGATGGGTGGCGCACCGGCTGGTTCGATTCAGTTGGAGATTGGTCCGGAACGTGGACCAGAGCAATGCAATCGACTGTAACTGCCTCGGTGGACGCGGAATTGTGACTCAAGCGAGACGATTGCCCGGATGTTGAAGGTCGTGATTGGAGCTTTGACTTTTGTGATGAAAAACGAGTCGTAACCTCTTTGTCGCAGGACGAATCCGATGCTGAAGGATCTGAAAAATATAACAAATAGTTTTTATATTATACTAGCTACCCTGGCGAACTTCATACCGTTATTTATATAGATTTTATGCTATTTTTTTGATTTAAAAAATTGTTGAGTTATTTTCTTTCAAAGTTTCTATATTTTCAGGTTTTAGTTAAATTTATTTCATTTACAGGTTTGCCGCTGCAATCATGACATTTCACATTCTTCTGGTCCATAAAAAACTGTAGAACGGCGTGAAATTTTCATAATCGTCAAGAGCATCAGGGAGAGCGCAGTATTTGAGAATAGCGAGGGTTGGTTTATAGTGGAGAAATTGCCATGAAATGGTCGCTTAAAATCACTTTGCCCAACCTCACAGTATAACGATAATGGCTGTGCCAGTTCGAGCATTGAAGATCTGGTTTATTTTCTTTTTTTCGCTCTTTTTTTTTATGGAATATCTCATAATTGAACAATGGATTTAAATTGTTATCGGGCCAATTTAATTCCTGCAATCTCATCCTGTCAAAGCCCGACAGTCAATACTCTGCTTAAAGGACCGCCAAAAGAGATTGACAAAAGAATCTGTGAATCAAAGACGGACGTGGTAAGCTTCTTCAAGTAGGTGTCATTGGATATATATCTATACGTATTAAGGTTGAAAAGAACTGAAGATAATAGCAGCATTATGCTTGGCGTGGGCTGTACCAGAGAGTCGAGCTCCTCCTTCTGCTCGAACAGACTCCATAAACTATCACACTCGATTCTGCCAGTGACAGCCACAGCATTGTAGAGGACCAGTAAACTTTTTTACATGAAAAACTTATGATCGAACGTCGAGTGTGCTTGCACAAAGGATATCTATACTTGAATAAACTGCAATCCACTTGGGATAATTGATTAAACCTCTATAAATTTGCTCGTGTATTTTTTTGCATATGTAACGAACTCTGGTCGACAGGAATTTCAATCACATTGATCAAATACCTGCAATCTGTAGGAAATATTAAAAAAAGACAAAAAAAAATGTAAATTGAATTCAAGATCAATGTGTAATAACTCTTCAATATTTCTCGTTTCTTTCCCTCTTTGCTGTTTATTCATTTCCCTTCGAATTAAGTGCGATCAAATAGTAAAAATTCATTTTCACGTATTTCAACATTTGTCATGGAATATTATTATCATTATTATTTTTTTCTCCCCATCTTTTTGTAGGCTATTTATGCACACTACGTATTATTTCTCGAGGCCCCTCATCTCTTCAAGAAAATATCAAGAAAATCGCTCCTAAAAAAATTTAATATCGTTCCACGCAGGTTGTGTACGATAACGGCTCAAATTGAGCGTAACTTTCAGCTGTAAATAAATTGAAAAGCGTCAGTATTCAAAATGAGTAGCAAAAAAAAAAAAAAAACAGAAAGCGGAGGAAAAAAATCTAGATGAATATGCATCCACACACATTTTTTTCTCTGCTCCGCTTTGGACTAAAATTAAAACTCTAAAATAACAAATTTAAATTCTTGAAAGGTTTAAATGTTCGTGCGTCACGTGCATACAAAGAGACTTGGAAAAACGGCCGGTGGTTTTTTTATTGGCGTTCATTAGTGATGACGAAGAATTTTAGATCAACTTGCTGGGGAGGAAGTATTACGTGATCCGCACGAAATCCCGTGGCCTACCGCACGCCAACTTCTCCGCATCCCTACGATTTAATTCTATGAAAATACAGCCTGAGGGTGAGAGTGCAGAGGGAAGTGGTGGTTCACCCTGCGAACAGGACGGCTGATGTGTCCTACAACGCCCACTCGCTAATCGTCGAATCGCCTGGATATTGATTACCGATGGATAATCAGATTTGGGTGATATACCGACGTGGACCCGCAGGGTACAGATACACTGACGAACCTATGGCGAGAGTGCCGTTCATGAACTGAGGGTTGCGCACTCGTACCAACGATACATCCAACGCCAACCCTCTAATGAATCTATTAGGGAGCGTTGAGCGACAGTGCTCACAACTTGGCAATCACTGCCTGCTACATCTACTTTGACTGGTTCGTTTAAGCTGAAACGTGACCAAGGCTTGTACTATTTTTTATTCAGCATTCAAGCGAGTAACAAGCTGGATCTAAACCGATCAATATCAATCATACTTTGTCAATTGATTAAAAGTATTTTAACAACTTTTCAACTTGGCAAAAAATTTGTTATTAATGTTGGTGAATTCGAGCTAAATTTGTACTTAATGCTGCTATAAATATTGCAAAAAATCTAGGAATCAACGTAAAATCTGGAGGCAAAATGTGAAAACAACAAGCTCTATTTTCTGCTTTACTCCGAGGAAAGGTTAAAGCTCGGGGGTCCCTAGTTTTTTTATTAGATATTGTCCTCGTAACATGACCGAGGGGCCATTCGTTGTGGGTTGCGAATGCCGAGGATTCAAGAACGAAAGAGGGTTGAATCCAACTACCTTCCATCGTGTGTATATATGAGTAGGATAAGAGAGAAGACTCAGCTTGAAGCGAAGCATTGTCACATTGAGAAAAAGATTATCTACTAGGCTGCTATGGTTGACAGGAAGCGAAATGAAAGGCAATCTTGGTTATTGCATCAAGTTATACAAAAAAAAAAACCGAATATATACAATAGCTTTTTTGGAAGGTTGAGGGAATTTTTCGAGGTAGGAAATATCAAATACTTTCAAGGGAAATTCATCATCGAAGACTCATCTAAAATAATTCAGATAATTCACGCAATTCACGTTGTTCAGGAAAGAAAATTAGTACACATAACACTAAGAACGACCGAGGTCGATGGTAAACAGAGGAAAGAGTAGAGGAGGATCTTTGGACTATTTCTCTCTGATCTTTGGCTTTGATTAAATGCTGCCTCGTGCACCAGGTCTCTCGGGACAAGACATGGTGGTTGGCGTGAGACTTTTTAGCTTCCTGCAATGACAAATTAAAAAAAAAAAAAAGACGCTATACAGAATAACCCTCTGTGTGTCGCCTTTGAGCTTTTTAAGTGGCAATTACTTTTACTTCGAATTACTTACTTGAGTAATTTTATTCGCAACCAACTCGTGGATTTTGTGACTAGCCTTCTACAATTTAACCCGTCAACTTTCACGCATCCATGCTCATATTCCAATCTGCCTGCGACATAATTGTCTGAAATTATTACAGGGATTTTAGCAGGTTACACGCGGTGATAAGCAGAATAATTATTCGAAAATTAGCTGTACTGATTGTCAATTTTTCTGATGCTATCCAATCATCTTTTGCAGAAAGAGTGATGATATCCATGATGAAATTAATCCTGAACATGCACTAATAATTCCGTACACGCGGCGGGAAATGCCAGAGGAATTGGCAGCGCACTGTATCTCGTATCCATACTGGCTTCATACGGAATGCATTAGGGGCTGGCATAATCACGGTCAGTATTCACGCCACGTACGCATGGGATATCCCTCGTTCTATGTGTAATCGTTTGTCTCTCGCTGTCCCAATGCTTGTATCCACTGTCTCCCTTTCACTCACTTGTATGTTTACCACATAAACTATTGCTGTATCCTTTTTCTCACTCGCCCCTTTCCCCAATTTCCACCGCCAACGACTGTGGACACTGAGGGGAATGATTTTGTTGCTCGTTAAGCGAACGAGCTCCAATTGCTTTTAGCGGTAATAAAATCAATGTTGTCTCATCGTTTCGTCGACGATATTCGTCATATAAAATTTAAGCTATTCTGGAGTAAAAACAGGATCTCTGTATGGTGGGAAAAGTCGGGAAAATAATCTTCTGATTATACTTTGAACATAAAGCTACTTTATACTTCTGCATAATCTGCCAAGTTATTTATTCGTAAAACTTGATTTTTATTTTTGATAGAGGTATAGAAACATGAATGGTTACAGTTATTTTTTTAGAATTTTAGAAAATTCACTTTCAAATTTATGGAAATAAAAATAAACGTTGATGAAGAGATAATAATGGTTTTTTGTTAACTTTTTTTTTTTTTCGTGCGCATTTTGCTGAAGTATTTTCTACGCCGTAAAAAGATATCGAATCGACCTTGGATGTTATTGGTTTTTAATGACTTCGAGCATACTTTTTTTATCCAAACTGTCATAAAACGTTGCTGGATATCTTCAGGTAGGTATACGAGTTAAACGTTGAAAAAAAAAAAAATTGTGGGGTCAATTTATGAACAAATTTTTATTTCAAACAAAAAAAAAACATCTGTTGAAATATTTATTTTACAACATGCTACTATGTATAATATGCATGAAACGTCTATTTTTTTTTTTTGACAGTTTGGCATTTTATTTAAAGCAGTCTCAAAGAATGTTTAGGTTTCACTCTGCAAAGTCAAAAGTAATATAATGCCTGAATATTGTAAATATTTTTTGTATATTTTTAACAGCTGTATTCTTTGATAATTTTTTTAGAATTTATATTAAAAACTTTAATTTTACAATCGGTAAAAAATTCGAATGTTATAGTTTCGGATACGAACTGCACTAGGTTCTCTCGAGATAAAAAGTTTTCTACACCATACGGCCAAAAGTGATGTCCATCGACAGAAAAATAATAATTCATAGCAACGAAACCATGCAACGAAGCATTGTATGTAACGTCAACTGTCTTTAAATTTCGATTGACAATCATTTGCACTTCTGCCGATTCTCCGGGGCCTAAAGAGAACGTTATCGGTTCTTTTGGTTGGATTAGTACAGGTATTACTTTTTCATATTTGCCTGTCCAAGGTGTTTTATAATTTACAGCTTCGCTGAAGAAGTCTGAGAAAATTTTATAGTCAATTTCTTCGTGTAAATTTAGTTTACTAGGTTGCGGTCGAGTATGAGTTGCAGAAATTGACGCATTTTTTGCAAGTAATACTGAGCATTCGTTAGTTATGGTGGAAGGATTTATACACATATTAGACGTCAGTACAACAGTTGAACTTTGGAGAGGATGTTTTGTAATATTACTGCACGTAATAGTGCGACTTACTTGAGGCCAGTTATATCTTTTATATAAATCGTTCCACGGCGTTGGGCTTCGTACGAACACATCTGTTGGCATTACATGGTGTAAAGGAGTTAGAAATGTTTTTAATTCATCGTCTGTGATATGAAATGCTGCTCGTTCCGATTCTGTGATAATTCGTGTACTTGATCCGGAATGAGATTCAAGCTTTTCATCGTTCGGATCATGCTGAAGATCGGTTGTCGCCCAAACTAATTTGCCTGATAATAATGTTGCCGTCGTTATTAAAAAAGCCAGATGAGCGTGTATTAGAGCCATCTTCTTCTATATAAAAACCGTACAGTAAGAATTGAAAAGATTGTGAGGAAAGTCTATATCAATAAAGGTACTCACGTATTTAGCGACGTTCGGTTATTGATAATAGTAATTTATCACTGTGTTTTAAACAATTTTTTAATTTATTTTAAATACTAGGAGTCCTAGAACCAGCTTGGAAATAGTGAGAAGAAAAAACACGAACGCGGTGTTGAAAAAATTCTTGATAGAACAGCAGTGAACAGAACGATCGATGAAAATAAACAGCCGTTATTGTCTCATAAGCCAGGGTTTTTATAACTTTCGGCTTATGATGTCAATTTTTCGTATACTGCACTCCGTGGATTGACTGAATGTCGTCGTTTCATTGGTTTGAGTAACCGAAGCGTAGCATGTGGCTATATTTGATTTCTTTGCAGCTAAATAACGTTTGCTTGTATATTGTTTGTTAGCGGTCACTGTGCCCTTGTGATAAGAAAACTGATAGTCTTATCGTTGGCTATTTCGAGTTTAACAAATGTTTAGAAGCGTTGAAAAAATATTTCTAGCATACAATAGTAAAATAAGCTGGTTTGTACTTGAATGAATCGATAGGGCTTAAAGATAGATTTTTTTGAGTTAAGGATATACATGAGGAAAGAACTTTTTCATATGCTGTATGCTCGAAAACAGATTAATTTTGCCTTTAGCGGGCGTTAAAAGTGTCTTATTTTGTCACTGCTATTTCAGCTCTAGTTCTTAAACGTAGATGGCTATATTTTTTAAGCCCTTGGGCGCAAAAGTAGTACTTTCTTTAGCGATAGGATAGTATCTCGGACGATACATAATGCATACTTCTTTTATTTACCATCAAGAAAGTATAACAATCTATTATGAAGCATTGACGAAAAGTTCTTGGAACCAAGCCCTGTTCTACATACAATTTAGGATATAAATATAAGCTATTCATGGCTTATATATGTATACAAATTGATGGCTTAGGTACGCCAATAATCCATCTTATTGTTGCCCGATTTTCGGGGGACTTTGATGCTATTTAAAGGCAAACAAGCAAACGAGAACGATCTTATTAAAAACGGTCCGAATTTTTGTTTAGACTGAAGCTATTAGTTACACTACACATGGGTTAAATTTCAAATCGCGAAAATCTTTGAGGATGTATAGAAGAAAATCCCATCCGATGAAAAGTTCTTAAAAATTTGATAGTTAATAAAGCAATAAAAGTAAAATTATAACTTTTTTGTGGATGTGTAAAAAATTTTTTTTTCCTCAATAATTCATTGAAAAATTGATTGAAACTGGCGTTTTTGAATTGAATTAATATTAATAATAAATTTTGAGACGTTTGATAGAGAAAAAAAAATTTTTTTTATCATACAATTTTTGAAGGAGTACCCCTTGGAAATCTCGAAATTTTAGTAATTTTTTTTTATTTTCTGCCGATAACTCGCTAACTAGAGGAGATATCGAAAAATGTTAAAGGAGTAAAATGATTATACGTTTAATTTCCAACAAATATTAGAGAATAAACTTTTTTGATATCTCGCTTTATATTCGAGATAATTTAAAAAATAAAAATTTTCAAAAATCGGTAATATCTCAACAACTAAGTGAGATACAAAAAAATATATTAAACGTTTTTTATAGGAAATTGGATCCCCAATAAATTGAGTCAGATGACATTTTTCGCTATCTTGGTTAGTTGCCGAGTTATTCGTGAAAAACTGAAAAAATCACGAAAAAGACGATATTTCCAAGGTGATATATACCCATCCAAAAATGTCACAAAAAAAAAAATTCTTTTTATCCGCACCGAATGTTCTAAAATTCATTGTAGATACATTATTATATCCAACTAACATTTTATTGCATTTTAATCGAATGAAACATGAACTATATAGGAATAGGTTATTATTGAATTATTTAGTGAAACACTAGTCTCGTTATTTTTTTACATAAATAAAAAAATGAAATTTAACCTAACTAATTTTTTACTTTATTCACATTATCTAGGAACTCATTAAATATTCTAATTTGGGAAGTAGCTAGTGATAAGCAAGTGAAAAATAAATGTTTTTATAAAAAATAAACTCTTAATTATACATATATTTAATAAATAATATATAAAATACATAAATATAAAATTTGGTATGCTTTAGCATTTCTAAATTGGATATACGTACATCAATGCGAGTCAGAGACACTGACCGCAAAAGGCTTTGTCTGCTTCTCAAAGGTAGTTTCGCAAAGTCCCCAGAGTTCGATATCACGTTTGAGCATTGCAGAATGCTCAATCCCGAGTACCTAACCCTATTATTAATTATTGTAGGCCGTTAATTAATGCTTGGATAATGGCTCAATGGGTAATAATAATGATAGCAAGCAATAGCTTGAGATAATTAGGTGAATATAGATAGTTTATGTGTCCATGTGATACAGTATTTGATGGCTTACAGATTAGGATGAAATTCATTGACGTTGAGTCATTTGTGATCGGCTATGTTTGATAGGGACTGTGATTTGTGGTCATTTTTCATTTTACTAATGGAGGTAAATTTAATGTAGGTATAGAATCCGTTTCTGGCATTGATCTATGCTTTTTGGGTTTAACTTTTCCTGCAATTAATTATAAACGATTAATTTTTTTCGTCAAATTTTGCCGCAATGACGCATTATAACCCCGCAGGCAGCGTAAAACTGATGCGTTGCGGTGAAGTATTTGAAACAAGATGCAAATGTCACAATAAATGCTAATGGTAATTGAGCGTGAAAATTAATCCAACCGTGTCTCCTTGTAATTTTCAAGGGGCCAAGTGTTCTCAGTGTTTCATCTTCCCTTTTTTCATTTTTTAGGCGGTTTTTATACGATTAAAAATACAGTCATCCTGCTAAAATAACGACCAAAGTTATGTTGGTGGTACTTCAAGTTGGCTTTTACATCTGAACAATTGATTAAAAATTTTTTTATGGTGTGGGAAATATTCCTCACAATTATTACCGAGTAATTGAACATTTCCAAGTCGATGATGTAATATTTCCAGTCGTGGATACTTGAGTCTGTCGCAAAGGTCCCAAGAGGGTGACACTCAAATCTAACTTGGTGAATTGCATTCGGATTAAGATTTCCCGTCGAAAATCGCGCGCCCTCCACTCAGGTCCTATGAGTTTGTATGTCATGGTTGTTGACAGTTTGCAAATGATCTAGTTTCCCGTGTTGATACAAAGCGGGTAGAATCAAGTGCTAGTGGAGTATATGATGGAGTCGGAAACACAGAGATGAAAGTGGGAACTAGAGTTGAAACCAAGGGTTGGAGCTGACTCTACTTTCCTCTTTGCTCCTTGCCCTTCCTCTCTTTTCTGTTAACTATTCATCTTTCTCAGCAGTTCTACGGACTTTCAAGCACTTACTGGTACCCTTAGAATTTGAAACTATTGCCGAAGAGAGTGAGTTAGTAGTATCCACAAACTTCAACAAAGTTCTCATTATCCAATTTTTTTTCTTGATATATATACTGATGAGTGGAGATACTGATTTGATTAAAAATTAAATATTCAGCGAGATATATCTTGAAACTTGGAATAGTATTCAACTCGCTCGATTTGGATACTTTGGGGAGTAATTTTCTATTAATTTCCTCAAATTATAAATATTTTTATTAAATTAAGTTTCTTTTGCAGTTGTTTCTGTTTTGAAACGATTGAAAAATCACTTAAGCATAGTTAATCATATAGTTAGAGGTAAGAAAAAAGTTGAGCCATTTTTATGTTTAGATAATTGTTCCAGATGTTCTCGTATTTTTTATCCAACGTATATATCCTTCAACTAATCATTTCCAGAGCTGGAAAAGCGGTGAAGTAACTATACTATCGCCATTTCGTTGTAAAGTTTTAGTCGAGGGAGTTGCGACCCTATATACACGCGTCACTGCAGGAAACGACGGACGAACGGACAGCATGTCATTTGCATAGGACGCGCTACGAGCTGCCAGCGATAACTGTTCGGGGAGGCGGAACGAGGTACAAGTCACCTAGTAGCATTAATTGAAATGGGGGTACTTTTCAGAATGAGGTAGAGGGTGATGAAGAGAGCACAGAGGAAAATAGAAGAGGGATACATCATCCTCGCCTTCCTGTTCTAACACACGACGATACTTTCGTCGCAACCAGGATCTCCAGGACGGAGAAAAATATAAAACCTCCTGAAGAAAGTGAATAGAGCTTTCAAACTAATCCAAACTTTTACAAATTATATTCTGAGGAAAGAAGGCAAGAGGGTATATACTTTGATGGTCTTTGTGGCCTCGATTTCGTTCATTATACAGAACGGAAGGGAGAAAAAAATTTCTTATCAGTCATAAACATTTATCAAGAGTCTTAGAAGTTTTATTAGACAATTATTCATCATTTTTCACAACTCGATTCATTGAATTTTGATTTATTCTCGTATTGGATTCTTCAGGCACTTTAGGGGGACACCTAAAAATCCATGATGCTATACCGGAACGGTTAATAAGTCCCGAGGGCTGCTCGGGAAAACCCTTAAAACTTTACAGACCCTGTGAGCCAAACTAGAGGAGGTGGGGAATTTAATTAAATATCATGCGACATATTATGGAGTGGTGGAAGTAGACATGCAAAAAGCTCAAAACTTTGCATGTATTCTCCGTTTCTATAGCCGGGGGACTATATCGGACACAGAAATTTGTCTAGATTATTTTAATACAGTTAAGGATAATAATTATTTCTAAATGCGACTTAAAAATGGTAATGCTTCCATTGGAACCAGTTGAAGACTTGGAGAACTAAGACAGAATTTGACGTTGCTGTCTAATTTCTGTCATAATCATTTGTGTAGTCGAAAAAAAGGTTATATTTTTGACAATTGTACAGCGAATCTTTCAAATGTTGATTTAACAACAAATCAAGTTTACGTTTTTTGATTTGAATACAATTTTTTTTTAGTTCCTCATCACCTGAAACCTATCGAAGTTTTTTTTCGGTAGTTTATTTTCAGTGTGTGCAAGCAAATGTTTTAATTTCAAGATTTTGTAGTTTATAGGGTATTTTTACGAAAACTCGAAGAATTAGAGTTGAATCACGAGGATTACAAGAAATTTAGTTATAGCACTATATGGATGGTCTGAAAAGCACTCGCGATACAGGAGGATTAAACGACTATGAATATGGTAAGGATGCAAATGGCAGCGTTGTTTACTTGGGCTTGGTGTCGTTCCCTAGTAATTTACATATTTGACTCTGAGTTTATCATCACCAAACTCATCTAAAATCGACTCGTTTGTTGCTCCATTCTACATTACAATACCCCAAATATCTAACTGTCTATAAACTCGGATACATAAGATTCTAAAAAGCAGTTTTAATAATTCAAATACTGGCTAAATATTCAAACATAAACGTAAATTTGTAAGATTTAGTGGATGTTTTGATTAATAGCAATAAAGTAAATGGTATGAAAATAACTGATTCTTGTGTGTAAGGTGGTTATATATAGAATGATGATTAAACTAGTCTTGATACAAGTCACGAATGAGCTTAAAGTTAAACTCAAACTTTTATTGCACGTTGTTTTCTACCTTGAGTTTTCGAGCGAGCAAAAGGGTTTTTATCACGCAAAAACGAGACACGGAGGGCTGGCAATAAAAAAAATTTCATATATATATATGTGTATATATATAAATATGTACTAAGAAACAACCAGAACAATCTTGTTTTGGTATATAGAAACCTCTCTGAGTTATTCGCCTACTTCATGCGAAGTTTTTAGCTTCTGATGTATTACATATTTTTTTATTGAAATTCAAGATCAATTTTATTTTGTCTCCCTTCTTAACGGAAAACAAAAATTCAATCTCTGTTTTCCGGGATATTGTTTCGCTGTCCGCTCCCCAATTCGACGAGTTTTGCGAAAAGCCAGGCATGCGTTATGTACAAAACGAGTGATTGTAAACTCTCGGAAACATTCGACGTGTGGATTTCCATAATCTCGATAACGAAATCCTCGACAAAGCCCTCACCTGTATAGGGTCGACAGTAGTCACGATTTATTTTGCTGTATATGGCAGGAAGGGATGATTCCGCCCCGGGCTCCGTGTAGGCTCGATTTTTGCTGTCCCGCGGATCGCTGTATTGCTCGATTACTTCAATTTCTGCCTGGAAACAAAATCATTAAATGAAATTATTAATTCTTCAATCAAAATTTTTTTTTTCGCAATTCTAAATAGTTTTTTTTTTTAATATGATATCCTTTTACAAAAAATTCAATTAAATATATAAGCATTCAAACTCTACCACTTTCATCCGTTCTTTTCACAGAAAGTTTCAGTCTGTTCAATTGTGTTGAAAATCTGATAAACAAACAATTATGTAAGCAAACAAAAGAATCTAACAATAAAAATGTCAATAGGCACATAAATGATTAAATAAACAAATAGACAGAAAAATGAGTAAAAAAGAACATAAATAAACATATGACAAAAAATGCTAAAATACATAAAAATATATGAATATAAACAGATATCTGTATACGAAAAATAAAGTTGGATTAGTTATACTACTTATAACTTAAAAACAGCTTTACCGAAATTTTCAAACTTTGATTTTTTGATTTTTTCTCCGTCCTAAATAGCAGAATAACAGATTTTCACCGTGGATCAAACATATATGTGATACATATGTGGATTAAGTACATGTGAATACATATGCGATGGTGAATTCGTATATTTAAAAGTTTCGCATTACGTTTTAGAGTGGCCTCAAAGGTCCTTTGGGAGTAAGCAAGGTTTATATTGCCTTACTAATTGTCTTTGACTTTATACAACACGACCTACAGTTCATGGAGTTCGTACTGTCAGATGAACCCAATTAAGCCAGTTATTTATACCTAAATAAATTGAGTGCTTCAATTTTGCTAAAAATTTAGCCAAACATGTCGAATTCGGGCAAAAAGTGAGCTCAGGGATACGTAGAAAAAAAGAATTAACGATAATATCATCAGATACATTGACAGAACCCAATTGATACTTTTTTGGCTAATGTATCTCTAAATTGGTAGAACATACTGCGCAATCCGGAAGTATCGAATCGATAGCTTTTATCGAATGAAAATACCTAGTCATGTCTTTCATACTTTAATGTGAAATCGATACGTATATAGGTAAATGGACAAAAATTTCAGTTACAAAAATCTAACGTTTTCTCAAATAATATATTAAAAAAGCTTTTTTTAACATGCCAAAATTTATTTTGATATAAAGATTAATGATTTTAAATAAATAATGGTTTTAGATTTTTCTTCAAAAGGAAAAGATGGATTGATATAGTATACATATAAGCTAGTAATTTCCGGTCCTGCTTCATAATAGACAGAGTATAAAAAGTAGGACGAAATTTAATTAATGTCGTTAATAAATAAAAAATGATTATAAATAATTTATTTTATAATGAGATAGAATGTGAATTTCTTGCAGATAATAGTTTTGCAGCACAATATCGAAAGGATAATCATATATATAATAGGTGATTATAAAAATTCCAATTGGTTATCAAATTGAAAGAATATAATTCAATGAATATTACCTCTCGGACAGTTTGGGTTGATTAATTGGCGAGGGCGTATAAAAAACCTTCATGATCTCAAAGCTTCTGCGTGGAAAAAATGCGTCCGGTAGAATGGATTTGTGGGGAAAAGCTGTATGAAGTCTTTCCGGTCTTACCAACCCATGAAACTCATTCAAAGCTGGTCTTCTCACCAATAATAATCAGAATAACGACAACAATAACGTCTCCGAGCAACGGATGAGGGTGGAACCTTGATTTCTCAAACGAAACGTAAAATCAATGGTTGCGATGAGACTTGTCTCCTGCGGCTATATTGATATCGAGAGATCGAAAATGAGTGAAAGCGTAGAGCGAAACTTTGGTGAAGAGTATAGGTAATGAACGCTACGGGAAAATATTATAAGACATGAAGTCATCTTAAATTGCAAGGAACACGAAATTGGAATTCTTCGCTGACAGTTATATAAAGCCCTTAGGCTATAGCTACTTATTTTCCTTGGCCATAGCCTAACTTAGTAAGTAGACAGAAAATCGTGAGTTCAAATATAAAAAAATTTTAATTGCAATGTAAATTTGATTCATCGATAATTCCATATACACTATACAAATTTCTTTATTTACCCGCCTTAAAATCACGCATTAGCATGTATAATTATAACATATATAAACAAATATTATGATTTTGCCATGTAAATAACTGTAATAGTAAAAATATAATAAATGGAAGTTTATAGTAATACGCGTATATATTCGTTCAATCGTAAATGAACGCCTGAATCCACTTTGAAAATCTGTAAATGAACAGTAAAACACTGAAGAGCTCTCTCTCTCGATTTTACTCGACTGGTTGGCAGAGGGGATGCGAGTGCGTATATTTTCGGGTGCACTCCGACCGTAATCCCCGGCGATTTCGCGACAAGAGGTCCCTGAAGCCGATTATATAGTGTGAGACTACATTATAATTGTAAACGCACATAATTATACTATTTTACACCAGAGAAATTGTGATTTTATTTACAGACCTGCTGAAAATATTAAAAATCAACGCTTAAATTGTTGAGTACATGCACTTGATAAAATAATTTATTAATTAATACTATAAAATTGAAAATTTTATTCCGTAATTATAAAACGAAAGAAATATAATAACTAACTTCATAATGAAGTATGAAAATTAATCGAGAAATTTTTTTTGTGATATAAAATCATTCTCATCTTACGCAAGCTCTTATATAT
This sequence comes from Macrocentrus cingulum, assembly GCA_002156465.1. Lineage (NCBI taxonomy): Eukaryota > Metazoa > Arthropoda > Insecta > Hymenoptera > Braconidae > Macrocentrus > Macrocentrus cingulum. Next base: position 97,851 of record MVJL01008983.1, on the reverse strand, counting down.
CACCCTCATTTTATTAATCTCGGAAAATTCTCTCTCAAGTAATTAATTGATCGTACTAAAGTAGGGGGGCTATGGGGTAGAAAGAGAGATGGAAAATATTCACTTTACAACAGCCACTGATTTCTCACGCTTGTCTCGTAGTCTACAAACTCCAGATGGTTGTTCTACCAAAAAAGCTTCCGGTGGCTTCAGGCACTGTTTTATCCCGAATCCCCTGTCAATTCAGTTTCCACTTGATGCCTCATCGAAGGCATTAACGCAGTTTCTGCGACGTAATAATCATTAAAAGTCTGTTTCCCCGAGGTCAAGTAGTAGACAGTACCGTATGACGCGGCGAGACAAATAAAAGTAATGAGAAGATTTCTATGTAGAAGAAGTTTAGCAGCATTTTTTCAACCTATATCCTGCAGTGTCGAACGGCCTATACCTGGTGCGATCATTACTCGAGGACTACCCTCTTTTACGAGCCACTTGCGACAATTGTCAACCGTCTTTTCTCTCTGGTGTTGTGTAGGGGATACTGGAGCAATGCAAAACGTCGTTTATACTCCTTCTGTTTTTTTACATTCGAAATTTTATCGACAACTTTTAAAATTTTTCTCAGCAAGTATAAAAATAATTAAATAGAAATTAAATAGAAAAAAAATTTTTCAACGAGAAATGGAAAAAAAAAAATTGTTTCTCCTCCTCAAAAATGATTTTGTTAATTAATATTAAAAGTTTTTGAATTTGTAAGCAAAACTTAAATAAAAGAAAAAAGAAAAAAACGATATGGTCGGTTTTTTGTGTCACTCTAATAAATAAATAATAAATGTAATAAATATTTATATATTTTTATAAAAATATTTTTTCCCTATCATTGTGTTTCAAGTATCTCCCGTACACTGTTTTCACACCCTGAGTTTATAGATATGCGGTCAATCATTTTTTACGACGGTATTTTATGGTTACTGAAAATCGGGCGCAGATTCTTTTGCACGTCATGAGATTTTTACGCGGTTTATTATATTGCGCGAGGAAAAAAAAAAATCTACACTTGTGACGATTTAAAATATAAATAAAAATAAAAAAAAGGATGTATCATTTGGTAAAATGAGATTCAGACTAATTATATCCAACACCGGAAGTCATCTTATTTTACCTAACTTTTATTCCATGCTGCGTATCATTTCTATATCCAAGATCATCATCAACGTCGCAATTCTTGGATGTGTATATATCCCTAACCTCAATTTTTTTCCTGACACCCCGGGGTATTTTGTCACCCCTATAATTATATTTTTCCCTCTCTCACGTGCAATGTTCCGACGAAAATGTCGATAGCCGTCGAGTCTGTGATCAGAATTATCCCGGAAGTCAACTAAAGGAAAATAAACATCTCTAGAATTCTCGCGAGATCTTTAACTTGACTAATATCGGTGTTAGTATATATGTACTTTCTTTCTATGTGTGTACATAAAAGTGCCTGAGGTTGTTTATTATCTTTTATAAGGTTTGATTTTCTTATAATAATAATAATAATATTTATTCTACACAGCTTTTTCACCTTGTACCTAAATATCATCGCGGATATTTTTTTTCCTCTGGCCTATTCAGAGTTTATTCAAGTTATTTTATGATTGTTTTCAGATAATTAAACAGTGATAATTTAATTCTCGATTTTTTTTAGATAATAATTTTTTAAAACAACTTTTTTAATTGGTTATCTATTAGTTTATATGAGGGTGGCCCAAAAAAAAAAATCGACTACTTTTGTTTTTCGTGTCTCGTATCAAAAAGTCAATACATGCATTTTTAAAGGTCGCTCAAAAAAAAAAAAAAAAAAATTAAAAATTGTTTACAATTACATTTTGACCTTTATTTGAACATTTCAAAATGAATATTTTTTAGAAAAAGACAAAATCCCAATTTGTTATCATCAGACAGACTTTGGGTAGTTCCGTCTTGAACTCGGTTATAAGCTCATTTTTAATTTTGTCATAACAATCATTAAGCTACATGTTATTATGTATTCTGCAGTTGTTTAATTATTTATCTATTCATTTATTTGATACTAAATAGGTACTTACATTTTCAACACTGGGACTCGGCAGTGCCCACTGCACGGTGGATGTTAAAGCCGCTGCACTAGCAGGTCGTCGTTTATTTACGAAATCAACTGGAATACTGTAATCATCACAAACTGAGATCTGAAATAGAAAAAAAAAATTCAACAATTACAATCGTATATATGTATTTTCTGCGATAAAACGAAAAAGTATTAAAATCCATAATTCCAGATGTATATATGATGTTTGTATCTGAGGGCCGTAATCGGTGATTTGCCTGGCAATGTATGTCATGCGCATATAAGCATCAGGTATAAATCGAGACAATCGGGATTCCCCCGGCAAAGCTTATCATACGTTGGAAACGGTGCACAACGAGAACGATGGACCGAAGGGAGAAAGCCGACGTCGAACTTTTGGTGTATATAGATCTCTGAGTACACCAGTATATATGATATAATAGTGATGGCGAGACAGGAAACGCGCTCGAGAGGCGCAAAAGAGGGACGAAAGCGAAAGAGCATCATCGAGGATTTTATCCCTACATGCAAATGGCCTGCTCGGGTTTATTGTGAGCAAAGAGTGCCGTATGAATATGTGAAGTGGGAATAATGAAAGGTGGACAGGGGAGAAAAATCTCCAACGTACAAGGAAGGGATGTTGAAGCATGTTCGATCAGAAAAATGATGAGCAAATACGACTAAAAAAACGTTTTTAAATTAGGTTTGTGAGAAAATTCGGAGATAAAAAATTCCCATTTTAAATATCATCTGTCACTTATAAAAATACTTTCTAAATTGATTTTGGCAATTAAAGTTTGTCTAAAAGAAAAAAATAACCATTAAATTTTAACAAAAATAGGAGTGTAAAAACAATTTACCACAAAATAACTGTAAAACAATGGAGTTGAACGTTAGACATGCGTTTAACCAACATCACATTATACAATTTAAATACACACTTTAAACAATACAATGAAAATTAGGCAGACAGCCGTAAGAGCCAGTGTATTCATCAGTTAACTTGCTAAATTCAAGCTTGGAGGTTATAAATTTAAAAAAACTAAAAATAACTTCCATTCCCTGAATGTATGGAATTATAGATCTGTTTGCAAGAACTTCCCGGGATTTCAATGGTTTCAATTGCTCGAATCGATCTGCAATTTGACACTGCAAGCAATACTAATGGAAAGTCCAAGGGAAGAAGCCAAGTGGAAACTGGAGCATCGAACTCTGCCACAGCAGCTCAATAGCATGTCTGCTGTGTGTGTTCTAGTAGCATATTATGACGACAATTTATACAATAAGGGTCGGATTTCATTGTCCATGATATGGCCGTCGTGTATAGACAGTGTTTACGCGTGTAAGGGTAGAAAAGTATATAAATTTACCCCCGTGATTGTCATCGCGCAGAGCGTCAAGCGTTTATTCGCGCGCGGATTCCGCGTGGCCGAGATTAAACGGAATATTTAGCAAATATTTCGCATAAATCAAAGCGTTGCAATATGTTGAGGGAGGCAAGCGCGAGGAGTAGGCTATGGAAATTCATGGTAATACCGTTGGCCGCCCTGCGGAGAGTTTCAAGTGCGGGGCGAGGGCAAGATAGTCGAACAGAGAAACCAGGAGGGTAAAACGCGTGCTGTACAACCGTGGGTCGACAAGCGAGCAAAGGGGAAAAGCTCGATATATACATAGCTTCTAGATGGAAAAGTCACGTGGGCTTCAAGTGTACACAGGAGGGGGTACGCGTATTTCATGAACCCCTAAAAGCATCAGCCCTAAGCATCGGTGCAGCCACCACAATCCCATTCATTTTCTTTATGGGCCCCAAGTATTTGGCGCAGTTTAAATAAATCGGAACTCTGTCCCACAGGGGTATAGTCGATTTTTTTACACTCTTGTTCTCAGTCACCTTCGAGGTCTGTTTTATTTTGTTTCACGTCTTTTTTTTTTTCGTTCTTTTTTTCACTGCGAGAAACATGGCTCTGCACGAGAGAAACTAATCTCCAATTAAACCCATCCTCAATCCTTTCATTTTCCCCCATTGATTGAGGTTTATACTTGGGATTTAAAATTTACGACTAAATCCCTTTCTGCTATATGCATTAAACATATACTATTTTAGGGGTAATAATAATAACATTGATAATCGTTTTGAGAATTCTGAGAATGCCCATCGTGGTCCTTGAATAGAATGCCTGGACGCTCGTTATGGTCGAGAGGAATTTCTAGTACTTTGAAATATATCTGGGGTTCCTGAAATATTATATTTTTTTCCGGTAAGAGGGCAATTGCACTTTTTGTTCACTCAACTTAAAATGGAAGTAAATAATGGAAAACTAAGAAATCTTTTAAAATTGTTGATTTGTTTAAGATATAGATGAATTGGAATAGAGGATTAGGTTTTTAATTGAGCCTGTGGGATCTATAGAGCAGGTAACTTGAATTTAAGTGCAATTAATTGTATAATAATTAACCATCTCTAATTCAGACATCGTATACATATAGACAAGCGCTGAAATGATGAGGGTTGAGCCCTAAACGTGAGGTAATGTTGAGGAGTTAACCATCTGGAATGACAGAAGCAGTTAATGCGTGAGCTACTTTGGAACCGGCAAGAGTTCCTTGCGAACAGCTTAATTAATAGTATCGTTTTACTATACGACAGAAAAACCGTTAAAGTAAACAGACTCAACCACAATTTCGTCATCTTAGCAATGGATGATGCATAAGAATGGTTTAAGCTAACGAGAAGATTACGTCGTGTTTCTTAGAACACTTTATTTCAACTATAATAGCTTGAAAGATCTCTGACCTACCAAGCATGCCCCTAAGGTGCTAAAAAAGTCAATCTGACTTCCAACATATCACTGGAAAAGGTATAGCTTCATAGTTGGTAATTTTATGAGAACAATAGAACACAGTCGAATGATAGACGGATTTAAGGTACTACATGTTAGGGTGGCCATGGGGAACAGACGATTGCAGAAGGGTCGAGAGTAAAAGTTATCCTCCATTCGTGTTTTCGATCTCCCCTATAGTAACTTCAAGACAATCCTTATACTCTGTTGCCGAGACTCCAAGTAGCCGAGGATAAATACGTTAAACTTTCAGCAGCGGATCGCTAGGACATGAGACTGAACTTACACCCAACGATTTAACATCGTTTTCCCAATTTCTGATTTTCCGCAGGACTGCGAATCTTTCTCTCTTTCTCTGTAACCACCCTAAAACGTAGAAAAGACGGGAACCCTATTTATATACATCAGCCGTGATTTGTCTTCTTCAGGCACGAAATTATTTAATAACACTACTGTTAGATTGCTAAATGATGACAAATCGTTCTGCAGTCTAACAATAATTGATTACTCCTAGTGGTAGAATTTCAGGTAGAATTGCGAGTAATTGTATTAATTTTTCCCTTGGATATCTTTAACAATATTTTTCCAACTGGTTGGATACGTAACAGCCGGATCTCCACTTGAAGACGATCAATTGTGCTAAGCTACGGATCTCAGAAGTGGAGTCTGCTGGTCGAGCAAGTTGTGAAGTAGAGTTAAAGAGGCATATGCGATATATACATCAAAAGTTTCAGAAGGATTGGTACAGCCATCCTTGGTTCTAGTACGATTCTTGGTCTACAACAATATATTGAGCTCTTTTGCCGAGTTCCATCATCGCCATGCCCCTATCGCATTCGCTCATCCGTCCGGGACCGACAAAGCGCCCCGTTCACAGTGGACCAACTGCCACACCCCCTTGGGGGCCATTGCCAGACTAAAAAGCCCACCCTGTCTCTCATAGATCTCTCGACACAGGGGTGGTCTTCGGCTCAATTATACCGAGTGCCACCGACGACTTTTAAGATCTTGAAACTTCCTCGTGAGATGCGTGCTTCCTTGCCAGTCTTGACGTCATCACAAATGCCCTCTCAGAGAGTACCGGCCTAAGAACTAAAGGTGATTTGTGTGTATAGTGAAGAATTTCTTGAAAAATAAAGAAATATCAATTGTCTATACTCATTATATTTGTTAGTTACAGAGTATTTAACATTGTACGAGCTCGTTAGAACTTCCGGCAAACTTTCACTCGAACTAATACAAGTGTCCGAAGATCCTTTTTTGTTAATAAAACTCTAAACAGATTTCAAGGGGTAAGCATGCGGATAAAGGTTTGTTAATGTTGATGAGTAATTGAGAGAGGGAAATTTTGGTACATAGTTTACAATTTAAGTTCAGTGCTATATCGATTTGCATCTGATGCTCAAATATAGTATTGAAAAGCTATACGAATAGTTTTGATGGTTCAGAATATTTGTTTTTCGCATGCAGATTTCAATCTATAAACAAGTTTATTTAGAGTTGTAGAACTCTTTGTACTATACAACTCTTGTCATGTCCTGAGGGACTACTAATTGATTTTAGAAGTTCCCTCTAGATCCACAACGGCATGGCTCTTGTCGCGTTTCGGGAAACGAGGTGTGTGGTGTAGGTGGTTCCAAGCGAAGCAGGGGCGAAACGCTCGGCTAAGTCGCCTTAGTGATTCCTCAAGAGCCAGAGGAACCATTCACGCGAAACGCCAACTCCTTGTCCTTTAGTAAACGGAGCGCGACGTTACGCAGACGAATTTTAGTATACTGTCTTGTCTCCATTAGTGGGATACGCTTGTGGTGTCCTCTACATCCAGAAGTAGCAAACTTTCGATCAACAAATGCATTAGTCTCAGATTATTACTATCTCTAGCAATTATAATTAACTTTCCGAGTACTAATCATCAAGTTTTAATGGAATCTCTGAACTTTTAAAGCAAGCAGATATTATCTGAAAGTGAATTTAAAAGAAGTTTATTAAAACCGAGGTTTCCAACTAAGGGTGTGGTAACTACTATTTGCCATATTCTATGGTGGGACGATGAGAATGTGACTGTGAGTGCTTGTATGGACGAACGAGGATTGTAATCACTGCTAGTGTGACAATGCGTTGCCCTCGGCTGCGTCAGGTCTCTTCACCCTCGACATTTTACGTTTCTAATATTTCCCTGTCAGTCTCGTTTGCCTTGAATGCACACACTGGCTGTCTGGATGTGTATGTACAGTCTCTGGACAGTTCCCCTATTTTTCTCATTGCGCCATTTTGCAAAAGGTGCATCGAAAACAATGGAAAGAGCGATCCAAGCGCAACGAAATAATGCAAAATCTACATATGTCATTATAGTCAACTTCTACGTCATTTCTATTTTTACAAGAAAGATTCTATGTCGATTGTAAGAAAAATAATATTAAAACATTCCATAGAGTTTGATGTTAACAGTATTAAATGAGGTTTTAAAGCAACAGACATTAAATTCAAATTTTTTTTTGTCGACGTCAGTGTCGACACAATCTCAATTCCAGATGAGAGAGCGTCAAGATACGTCAAAACCCTTTTGACTCTTGCAAACCCGACAAAGCGGAAATATAAAATCGAGTTAGGGAAGCTCGAGCCGTTAATATCTCGCGGGACATTAGGCTTGACTCCATTTCCGGTTAGCAAAGCCCAGGGATATCGAAACGCTTTGGGCTACTATCGCAAATTCTAATTGTGCAGAGGGAGGAAACAGTAAATTCACGACAGATATTTTGAAATTTATACTCCGGATTATGTTTATCGCTTGATTCTGTTCATTCAGGTCGATTTTGTGGACAAAATTTTAAATTATTAACCACATACTCGACTAATGCACTAAATGGTAGCTGATGCATATGATGTGAAATTTTAGTTCAAAGCGAATATAAAAGATAGTCTCTGAAGTCTATAGTGACTTTCAATATGACTTTTAAAATACTCGAAATTTTTTTTTTTAACTTCAATTATATTCTTCATTCGTAAAAATACAATTGTTATTTCTGAAATCTATTTTGGAATACTTAAGTAGTACATAGTCTGTAAAATACATATTTTTTTGGTTCATTTTTTTCTAACGGTTCGAAAAGTTCAGTCGTATAACACTCGCATTGGCGTTATATCTGCGTATTCCATCGGGAAAGGTACTGGATCGTTCAGTACGTGCATAATTGCCGTGATTCGCCATGTCAAATTGGGTGTTGGAAACCATCAGTGACATGTATGGCAGACGGAGTTGATGATGAACAGGGATACAAGCCGAGAGCCGAAACTTTTCGAAGCTTGACCGCAACACGATCTACCTAACACTATAACGTGGAGCTGTGGTGCACCACAATTCTACGTTACTATTGCCCGTATAAGAATTCCTTGAATATTTTATTTTCTATAAAAAAAAAAAAAAAAAAAATTAGCTCAATACCTTTAAAATAAGAAAATATTTCTTTCAATTTTCTCTAATTGAGATTTTATTACGAGATATTTTATTTTATCTTATTTCTTAAAGACCGTTTTATTCGTGATAGCATTGGCATAATCCCAAAATTGAAACGTGCAAGCAGGGACTTGCTACTCAAGGACTCTTTTCCACTAGAATTGTCATGTCCCCAGTTTGCGTCAGCAAAAAAATGAACATCTTCAGTCAGTTGATTGAAATGTTCGATTTTTCGTAAATCTGTGTTCAATTTTATTATGTATCTCAAGAAATTTTCAAATACTGACCAGATTTATGATGTTCCCTATTTATTAATATGCATATCAATGAGTAGTACTTGATTAAATTAATATATCATGGGGTATTATCAAGTTAATGTCAAGAACTAAACCTTTGTCATCTCCCTTCTCATCGAATCACCCGAACATCCTTTCAATTGTTCACCATGAGATCAAGGGGATTGTTCTTCATGAACTTGATGATGTATCTCTCATAAAACAGACAATTAAATATAATAATTGAATGATTATAGAATGAACTATTTGCCAAGATAATAAATTGATATTATTATAAACTCATAAATTACGTGTAATTACAAACGACAAATAGGTAAGCAATTTTGTCATGAAATTCGTGGGATTATGAAATTCATTATCGTGAACTAAGATAGAGGATAATAACTAATTGATTAACAGTGAAAACCGGCGATAAATAGAATCTAACTATCGCGCGGTCGTTGCGAAACATTTGAATCAATTAGAACAGCTTCTAGGGTTCTTAGACGACCCTATTTCCTTTGTTGGTTTCCTGGGCTAAGTGAATTCATTTAGGATCCAAATAATTACTCTTCTCTTCATGTGTAGATGAAGAAGCTGAATATCATTGTTATCGATGGCTACCTTCGCTGAATTGTGTTTAAATATCATTTCATCTGATTTCGCATAAGCAGATATTTGGCGATTAATAAATATAATCATACTTAATAATGTACTAGCGTATATATGTCACAGATCAGTACGGGATGACAAAAATACTAAGCCTAAAGCTTGTCTGACCATAAAAAAGTGGCTATTTTGTTTGTTTCTACTGACGCTAAACTCTCATTCAATCAATTATAATAAATTCAATAAATGATAAAAAAAGGTAAATAATAATTTTTATAATTTTTCAACAGACGCAAACAAATATATTATTATTAAATATCAAGCATAAATAAATTCAGGCTATATAAGCTCGAGTTTCCGAAGAACTACCTTAAATTTTTTTTATTAGCAAGACATATTTTGTTTTTTATCTGGAAATATAATATGGTAGAGTAATTTAACACGACTGTATGGTGCTCAAATTCATTGGAAAGAGATGGAAAAAATGTTACATATTGCTATCATGTTATTTGAAGCAACTGTGTATAGTCTATGGAGAAATTTTGTGGAAATGGGATGATTCTGGGGCGAGGAAAACATTCCGAACGTGTTTTCCATAAAGTACATGACAGCAAGCACTATGAGGGACCATATAGACTGTCATTTTTTTATTCTGAATAGGGTCGATGATGGCATCATCGGAAATTGCCAACTATTCGGATCAGGCTGTATATTGTCTACATCTAGACATGAATATCAATGCATTGCATATATACCCATTTTTATTTTCATGTTTTTTTTGGTTTTATTTTTTTAAAAATCCTAGAAAATTTATACTCTTTCATTGCGTTTATAAATATTTTTTCAAATATCTCGTTTTTTTTTTTTATCAGATTGTAAAAAATTATTGCTTTAATAGTTTAATCACGTTTAATTGACTCGATAAATTGATAAGATGAATGTTGTTCGATTGTTAAAAAAAATCATTTATAATTGTTCAGAAAATTTAACAGATAATTAGACAGATCATTATTTTATATTTATAAATACTAAGCATACATTTCTAATTTATCAGTCTGCGTGCGATGAATAATAGATTTCTAGAAGACGTAAATTACATAGAAGGTGTCTGCGTGTATCAGACCACGTATACCATTTGTTTAATGAAGCATATATCTATCTACTACGCATCATGCCCCACCATATGCAAGTAATGGAAGGTATAAATTAGATTCAGCATTGCCAAACAGATCAATACACTCATGTCATTGCGATCATTTAATTAGTGCGGGGATAAAAAAATTGTGAACTAAGTGAACGGATTATTTTTTTACAAAAAATGCAGCGATTTTTCTTACTTATTTTATGTCTGTATTTGTTACTTATTTACACCCGTGCTGAAAAAGCAAGTGAAGAGACCGTCGAAGAACTAGATGTCAAAAAGGTAAATTATTCGAATCATTCTATATTCATGGTTAAGAAATTAGAAAATTATATTTTATTACACAAAATTATATGTTATCAATTTTCACATTTTATATAATTTTTTGTTGATTATATTTTTTTCCGTAAGGGTTGATATGATTTTCTATCCAGATAATAGTCAATTGAATATATCCTAGATTATAAACTTGTTTTTCAAAGAAAACTTATACTAAATGTTATTTTCAGCTTTCAGGAACTTGGTTTTTTATGGGGGGTGCTCCACCGACCCCAATTCTTGCGCAATGTGGTCATTTTACCGTTTATCCATCAATATCAAATAATACATTTCATGCAGTATTTGACTACAAAGTTTCAAAAAGAAACCACAGTAGCAATCAGCCAATTAAATTTCATATGAATGGAACAATTTATGACAAGTCTAATAACACAATTAACGGAACATGGATGAAGGAAGGATCTTCTGCTAAAATAGGTAAGAATTGAGGTTTTTTTTTACCATTAAATTAACCTATTGCTATAATGTAACGCATTAGTTGCATTTAAAAATCTATTATGATTATTATTTTTAAAATAGGTCATTTCCAAAAAATGAAATCAATTTTCTTGAATTATTTTAATATTCTTTAATATTCTATCAGTTGATTTTAAATATTGTTTTTAAAACTGATTAATTTTTCAATCAAAAAACTATAAGTGGATATGTTAAGGAATTATTGTTAAATAAAAAAAAAACACTATGGATTAGTTAGCTATATCTTTTAAATGAATTTCGTACAGTACTTTGATTAACCTCAAAAAATGTCTAGATAATTGCTTTATTCAGCGTTTTAATTGGGGATCGTTGATTTAGAATATATAGCTACATTTTTATATGTTAATAATTCTTATCGTCTACGAATAGCTATTAGATGATAGCAATTGTATAAACAAGCTTCGAGTAGGAATTTTGAGACAGCACCTGAAGTTCATTATCCATTCTGTCGTGTTGAATCAGAAATTATGCATAATGATGATGGAACACATTTCCATTTAAAAACTGAGAAAAATAAAGCATCAGTGTATATTGTAGACGGTTAGAATATTGTAATTTTTGAATTTTGAATTTTTTTGACTTTGCGCTTTTACAACCGAGAGTCTGCCATTGAAATCCGCGAAGAGCGTTTCCAGCGCTTGCCATCTGACGACGGCGATGCACAATCTTGTTTCAATGCTTCGTGCATATACTCTGGTCGTACGTCAGTATCTTAGTTCTTTATTCGAAAGAAAAATAATAAAAATAACAAAAAATTGTATTAGTGATAAAAAAATTTTTCTCAGCTTCGAAGTGTTATATCGAAATCGATTTAAGATTCCTAAAACGATTTTTATTATCATTTATGAAGCATTTTATATTGGTTGAAGGCTAGTGTACGCCTGTGAATAATGAAGAGATGTGGGTAACAAGAATGCAGGTTATATTACAAGATAAATAATCCGGTATACAAGATATAAATAAGAATTTTATAGCAGCACGCAAAGAGAATAACTGAACAATAAGACTGACTGGCCAAAATACGGGCACCTTATATACTATTGTTTGACGTGCATTTGCATTACTTGACGAACATAATAATCAGATTTACGCTTTAAATGTGCCGCAGACGTCAGAAACACAAAGCGATTGTTTTTATCCAACAGAGCGAATGTTGACGCACGATTTATATATGATTAGATACAAACTTTGTGTTCGTCATCGTTATATTGAATCATTAAATCATATTCAATGGTAACGATAGATTTTGTTATTAGGGCTATGTTTTTGAAATTTCCCTTAACAAGTTTTGGGTAAACTAATATATTGTTAATAAAATAATTAAAATTGAAAAAAAAAAAATTTACGCCTTTGGTGAAAAATATTAACTAACTTTTGATTCAATAAAGTAATATTATAAATTTTCTTTTTTATTCTAGGTCCAATGCCGCACAATATCATTGCAGTCAACTATGATTCTTATATGGTTATTGTATTGAGAACAACGAGAAAAATACCTTACAGTATATATCGAAACTTTGGCATGATTCTGAGCCGAAAACCGAAGATATCCAAAGAGTTATTCCGAAATTTAAAAGTTAAACTGACAAAATATATAAAAAAAACGAGTCGTATAAAAATGGTAACACATAAAAATTGTTAATCATACTTTTGTAGTGTTGTGTATGAAATATACAGACATAAAACATAATTTCTCAAAGTTTTTTGTTTAAAACGATTATAAAAATATCTATATAAATGATTGTTAAAAAACGATGATAAAAAAATTATCTTTTGGATTTTTCCACTGACTTGACTAATACCTGTTGGTTTTACAATAACCTGTGGGTTTTACCGGAATCCAACTAACATTTATACACAGAGTGATATCAGTCACACCAATATACAACCACACAATGACGATGCGGCGGGATATATATAACGAAATAGCCGATGCTCACTCAGTTCGTGCTCTACGGTCAACATCAGTATTTATACTCATACAAAATGTGCAACATTTTCTTATTAATTGGATTACTGTTCACTTCTGTGTCCTGTACATTGATTAAAAGTTTACCAGAAGCTAAGTGCCCTTCAAGAGAAGCTACAGTGAATGTTAGTTTAGACGACGTAAGTATTTTAACTTTTTTTAAATTTATCATTTCTTAACAATTCATATTTTTTTATATTTTATCAACTTATTTAATAAATTCAATAATTTTTTCCGGGGCAAATTTATTTGTCAAATATTACGTTTTTTTTTTTTTTTCGTGAGAAAAACACAAAAAATCTGAATTACTGAGCACTAAAAAAAATATTTTCGAACAATCATGGTTTTTTTAATAAAAAGTTTATTTATTTTTTTTCTTGGAATGTGTATAATAGACGTTCTAAAAATGATCTTTCACGAGAAAACTTCAATAACAACTTTTTTCCTAGTGAAATTTTTTTATCGCCGGACGATGGTTGTGATAATTAGCAAAGAAATATCTTTATCGCCTGCCATGCGACTTCCGGCCCTATGTTCGCACTGAAAGTATAAATTTCCTAAAAAAATTAAGTAAATAATGACGTGGGCCAACCTACGAAACGCACCTCAACTAATATTTTAAAGACTTTATAATGCATATAAATGCTCTTTATATCAATGAATGACCGTAATCAGACTGTAATTTTGTCCAGTTGATTACAATTTCCTTTGTTTTAATTATTATAATTAACTCGCTGACAGAATTTTTAATATTTTAAACATGGATATGTCCCAGTTTTTAATTCTTCCCCGTCCTAGATATTAAAATGAATCATTTCATATAAATATTATAATAAATGTTAATTATACTCATCATGGAAATATTATTAAATATTTAATTTAGTTTTAAAAAACAATTTTTTTTTTTTGAAATCTCAATTAAAATTTTAGGCTAATAATTTTCAAAATAAATTTTTTGCGCTAGAAAAAAGTACTTATAGTTCCAAAAAATATTCAACTTAATACGAGTCAGTTAATATTACATGGAAAAAATTTCCTATAGTGGTTTTAAAAGTTTGTATATTAAATTTTTATTTAGTTTGGCGGGTTCTGGCATGTTCTTGCCTCTTCGCCAGTTACTAATGATGTCGGGGAGTGCCTGCAGTTCAACGTGTCTTCAAGTAAATCAAACCCACGATCAGCCAAATTTAGATCTATAAGCTACAGGACAAATCGTACCATGGCATGGGAAGTTGAGTTTGAGAGTAGGACTGATATTTTATCCACATGGTCTACATTCAACGGCAAAATCCATCATGGTTTGTATGAAATTTATTTCTAAACTCAAAAACAAAACTTTTCCTCAATTTTTCAACAAAATATTAAGGAATTTTTTTAAAATAATTTTTTCAGTGTAGAATATTAGGTAATAATTTTTTTTTTTTTTGGATTTTTTGAGTTGAAAAAAAAATAAAAATTACTTGTTTTTTTCCTTGCAGGACCTCATATTCATCGAGTGCTAAGTATGAACAGCAAGTGTTGTACTGCAATGGTCGTCTGTTATTATGAAAAAAAATCAAATCTTCCCCGTCAATTTGCGATGATTTGGTCACGATATTTAGATATTGACGAAGAAATATTAAATAGTCTTAAAGAAGAAGTGCAACAGTACACATTATTTGTAGATTTAAAAAACATAAATCATGTGGATTGTGAGGAAAAATTCAATGATACTAATTCCGAGGTTACGATAAATCGACCGAAATCTCCACTAAATCAATGGTAAAAAAATTTTAAAGAAATTTTGAATGAAGTGTAACTAATTTTACACTATTTTGTTGTTCTATTGAAATAAATACTTTTTTGTTTACAAAAAAAAAAAAATAGAAAAACTATAAAACTAAAATTCTTCTTTCCCATAATTTCGTTCGAAAAAGTTCTAAAAGTGCGAAAAAAACTTTAAAGTCTTAAGCAAAAAGCTATATATATATATATATATACTTTATACCGCGTGATAATCGTCGCCTTCAACTTTACAGTTTCACCCTCGTTGAATGAATCATCTAAGGGGTAAGCTATGAGAGGTGGCAACACGTGGACTCACGCGAAAGTTGCTCGTTCTGCTCGTATAGCTCATGAAATATTCCTCCTGCAACTGAGACAACCACTTTCCGAGAGCATCAACACCTGCGTTTATCCCTTCACCTGTTCATATCGCACTCATTTTATTTTCCCCAAAAGACAGAGCTTTATAAATCAATAAATATGACTATGAGAAAAAAGATTAAAAACATGCTTCAATAATATAATAACTATTCCATAAATCGAAATCTACTCCTGACAGCTGATTTTTGAGCTTTTATTACACAGCTATAATTTCATATCACTTGTGCTCCAATAATAGAAAAAAAAAATTGATTATTGTGCAAGATATTTCCGTAAAAATTGCTGGAAAATTTGGTATAAATTTCGAGTCGTGGCAAAATTGAAAAATTTTTTGTAGAAAAAGTCACAGAAAATAATTAATCAGTCAACAATAGTTATTTTTTTTTCTGATTTGATATTTGGACGAACGATCTGATATTTCAATCTCAAGGCTAAATTGGGTGAATTTTGTTTTCATCTAGAATGTAAAAATAAATATATAGTGAACTATTTTTTATGACAAAAATTTTGTAATTAGTTTACAACAATTGTATGCACTTGCTTCGTATATGCGTGAGAATATATATGGGCCTATATAGCAACGATATATATCTAACTTGGTCAGTTAATTGAATGTAATTACGCCGGACGGTGCAAACCCCAACCGACATACACGACAACATTTGTGCCACGTGCATACAATGCTTACCTCCACGTAATACACCTGATTCATTTAAATTATTCAAAATAATTAGAATAATAATAATAATTGAAATAATTTTATAATAATATCTACAATTTAGGAAAATGAAATAATGGAAATTGGAAAACAATCAAAATTAAATATTTCAAATGAATACATTTATGCCAAAAGGTTTTTTATTTCTAACACATCACTAACAGTGTATTAAATTTTTTATATTTCTATAAATGGAATGTTACATTGTGAGAAATTGTAAAAAAAAAAACACGAAAGTTTGCTCTTCTCGGGAATAAACAAGTGAATTTTCCCTGCCATCGAGTAAATTTTCCTCTCAACAATGTCTGATCAAATAATAAATAGTGGACAACCTAAAGAGATGGTCGTTCCACTACTAGTCGAGTTCAATGATATTGTTTACGGGCGTATAAACGTGAAAGCGCGACATAATGGAAATTCCAACAGTAGGGCTAATATTTATAGCTGTCTGTCACACGTGGATGCAAATATATATGTATGGGGTAGTTTTCTGTATGCGTCGTATGTCCAAAACACATATACATATATTGATGTATATATATATATGTAGGCTTTACTTCCCCGAAGCTACCTATTAAGAGGGACCCCATATCAGAGTGTCACGTGTGGCCACGTGCAGATAAGCCGATCTGTCGAGCTTCCAACACTTGAAAAATTCATCGATCAAATTTCAGGTTAAACTCACAATAAATTTCACAGATACAGTAGTTTGGAAGTATAGATTTATGCCACGGTCTAAAATTTCTGTCGGTGGAGCAGTATAGTAGTTATGAATATCGAATGCCAATTTTTTTAAAAGCTCGAATAACCGGATAAAAATTAATGCATATAAATATAAATATTTAGGGAATTGGAAGTGAAATTCTAAAAAATAACTTATTCAAATTATAGTTTTTGCATGGCTTTTCGGCATCTTTAAAATTTTGAAATATCAATTTTTAAGTCAGATAATGCGACGAAAGTTAAAACAAACGATTAAAATAATTTATTCTGAAAAAAAATTTTTTTTTATCTATCATAAAAAAAATTTTTAACCCTCAAAATCATGGAAAATAATTAAGTAATATATTGTTAAATGTTTTGCATAATGGTTATATTTTTTCTACAGTTAATTTAGAGTCGAAAAAAATAACCGAAAAAATCAGCAACCCAATCAGTAAACAAAATTTTTATCATTGTTTTGATTTCGTATAAAATTTTTAAGAAAATTTCTTGAAAATATATATCAATATTTTTTTGAGTTTTTTTTTTTTTATAAAACATTTTTTTAGCGTCAAACGGAGACACCAAAATTAATTGAAAGACAATCTTAGCTCATTGAACTAGTCAGTCTTTTATCTGCTTATATACGTTTATGGAAAAGAGACCCTTGAAATGTCCTTGCACAAGTAATCCTTTCAGAGAATATAAAAGAGGGTTCTTTTTCTCTCGTTTTGAGTAAGAGATTTATGCCCCTGGCATGGAAAATATACATGGCTGCTTGTTATATAGACGAGTGAACTATATATTTAAAAAAAGCTGTACTAGGGGGGTTAAGAGTCAGCGTGACTCAACAACACTTGAGATTGTCCCGCGGAGCTTTTGGGGATTAACACCCAGTGGCTCCAGTTCCTTATTATCAAAGTTCGAATACGATCCAAAACATCAGTTACCATCACATTATAAACAAATGTAATACATTGTTTCCAACACTACAGCATAATTAAAAAAATATTTCATAGTAAAATAAGATTCAAAGACTATTTAAAGCTATGTCTAAAATATAAGCTTTAATTATACAGTACTAAAAACACCTGCAAATTAAAAAAAAAATCCAGTAGCTAACGATATCCAACTAATCAAGTTATAAATAAAATAAAAAAGTATATTTCAAATGATTACCCCAATCTCAGGGATTACAGATAGATGAAAAAAAAAAAAAATTTATTGATGAGAAAATCCAACTATTGTCCCTTACAAATTTTACGTGCGAGTGTGACAAACTGATAAGAGATTTTCCAAATACAGGCTATACGCTATCATGTATGTATTGGAGGTATTAACACCATTTTACACTTATTCACTGTACTATATATAAGCATATACTTATAGACATATATTCACAATAAAAGATCTAAGTCTGAGCACCCTCGAAAATATTGCTCCTTCTCCCCATGAGATTACTATTCCTCGCGTCTATACATTTGCATATACTTGTGGGAGATCGGGCAATCGGTCTGATGGTAAGAGACCGACAGAGAGGAAAGAATTCAATAAAAGCTGCGAAATGCCGCACCATTGTTTCGAAGCTCTTTGGGAGGGCCATGAAGATCGTCGACTGAGATACGAATGAATGTCCGCTGAGAATGTCTCGTTTTTGTCGAATCAACATATTTCTACGATCAACATCGATTGGGACTAATTAATCGAGGAAATGTGCAATTTCACACTCCATAGAGGTGACGTATTACACTCTCGCTCAGTCGACTGTAATATAGTGACGTTAGTGATTAGAAAATGACATTGTAATCGTTTGATACAAAATGATTAATGCAATTCCTCCATTTTTATAAACAAGAAAGTCTAAACTTTATGTTTATCTTACTCTAATACCGAAATTTTCATTCGGATGCGTTATTGTTTATGATTAAAGTTGATTAATGACGGTACATTCTGTAACATTTCTATATACTTTATCGACTGTTACTTGTTGGAGCACTTAACGTTTTTATAAATTATTAAAACTATTTCAAAAGATGAGTGCACAAATATTGCTAACGATGCATTCCGGATGTCCTCAAGGCCAAAACGGGAAAATTTCACCTCCTACCACATAAAAATTTTCCGGCAGTCATTCTTGTGGTTCAAATTGTTCGAGTAGGGTTGTAAATTATTTTATCAATTATATAATTGTATTTCGGTCTTTGTTATTATTTTTATCTGTTTTCTTTAGATTTTATTTATTGCCCTTGCTAAAAATGTTAAATTAAACTCGAAATTATTTTTATAAAATTAAATTTCTTATTATTAAAAATCATCCCAAACAAAATCTCAACATTTTGATATCACAGGGGTCTATCAACTCTCTAAAAATCGAGGAAATAATTTATTTCATTAAATTCTGACCACTAAGCCAGAATGGAACATCGATAAAAGGTGTATAAAACACTAACATAATTTTATAATTATAAATTAGGATAAAAAATTTATTTTTTAACAGATTTTTTATCATCAGAAAAAATCCGTATTTAAATTCACATATGATGGAACTGTGATTACTTGATTATCGTTTGTTCAACATGAAATAAAGTAGCCTTATCCTAATAGCTCATGCACGCGTGGTAAACTTGGTCGAGTTGCATCGAGTTTCCTGATAGCACTGTTTCTGCCCAAGCGCTTTTAGATATGGCCATTGTCCCCTAACTTTTGCTCGTATATAATACCACTCGTAATTCGATCCTGATTTCATTAAACTCTCGAGTCCATTTGGATTATTTGCATCACCAATTTAACAACGCTATATGAGTTTATTTATATTCCGTATATACGCAACGAGATATGAGTTGAATAAGAAAATCAATATTCGCTGCGCACAACTTTGAAAATTGCAATATATCTATATATGAAAACACGTGAGATTCTTTTATTTTTGTCACTTCTGTAACAATCTAATTTTTTCTCCCGTCAAACATTGGCTTTATCGTTTGATGGGAATGGAAAATCAGGAGATTAGTTGAGCGACGTGTTCGTCAAAATGAATGAAAAAAATCGTAATATTTTTCCTTATAGAGTAGAATATTGAAATACTGTCGAAAAACTCATTCGCCGATTATTTGTCTTCAATCATGGTGAAAACAATTTAAATTGTTTGATATTTTTCTCACCAAATCAATATTATACATGATTTATATTTGCAGTACGAAATTTTTCCGTTCTAAGGTATCATTCAGCGGTGAAAAACGAAATGAATCATTTTTTTGTTAGTATGAAATATAATACTAATAAATCAAGGGTTGTCAGGAAGAGCGAGGTAATAAAAGAATGAATGAAAATCGACATAAACAACGGCGCTTTTTCCCACATAAAAATACATGAATATAAATATATAACTTATGAAGTGTCAACTGAATCCTCACGCGCTCGCGTTCTAGTGGTAATAGATCCTGCAAAAAATTCCGCCATTTATTACAACGCTTTTATACTGAACAACCGCACATCAAGGACAAGAGCATAGAGTCATGTATTTGTATATACAGACAGACAGACAAAAGTACAAAAAAATTTAGGTCAACGTGTCCTCCCTTAAAACGGGATTTACAATGACTGACTCTGAAAACGCAAATAAGATCAAAAAACTAAACGAAACGAGATAGAACATGTAAAACAATAAAACCTCAATATTTGCTTTTAAGTCGTGAAGAAAATAATTTCCCTTTTGGAATGACGATTTAATTATCTTCGGACGAATCTACTTGACGTGGTCTGTAGCCAAGAACTAAAAAAATTCCTATCATTCGGACTCTGCATCGAAGTCCCTATTATTTGTTAGACTGTGTATGCAGCACAAAGAGAACGCATAATAGCACTGTCTATATACTGCAAGTACATACAGTGGACAGTCCCCTACACTGTAGCAGCGGCAAATACACAGATTCATCCTCCCCTTTTCTGAAATTAAAAAAAAGGAATCTTTCGATCGCGTGTAATCTACCTTCAGTGTGGTTGTGTGATTATATTAGCGAAATAGTTTCTATAAATTTTCTACAATCTCATACGTAAGCGTATATATGTGCGTTTAAATTTCAAGTATATAATTAAATTTATCAGTCACAGCACGCAACTTCTGTGCGCAAGAATCAGATCTAACGTAAATTTACCTTGACGTTCTCGAGGATGCAAACACACGATAAACACACGCTAGAGAGAATAACGAAAAAAAAGAGTGCGACAAACGTGCAGAGTAAGAAAGTAAACGCCATGCGTAAACAGAAAAACAGAAGCGACAAATGGAAGGTTGTTAGATAAAGGTATATTCGAGCAAATTTTAGTTTTTATCCGTGGGATCTTGAGCGACTGGTAAGCCGCGAAATAAAATCAACCACACGCATGTATTCCTGGCTATTATATAGCGTTTCAAGTGAGAGTGTGCATTTGGCAACAAGAAAGTTTCTCGAACTTGGGGGAATAGACCTGATGCGTCTTTTTTTTCTCTTATTGGGATCAAGCTTAAGCTATCTTATGAGCTTCGGGCACGCGGAAGATGCCTCGCAGTTGTTGCAATACAAATTGCCGACAATTCGAGTTCCTTTTCCCTTTCCTTAAAGCATCTATTTTTTCTTCCGTCTTATCAAGATAAGTAATGTGAATTCATTTATACTAGTCCTGCCTTTCTACCTCATCGTCTTCAACTCTCTTCTTGGCCTCTGACCAATGACCACGGACTTCAGGACCAACTACCAATACTCCAAAGTTGAAATGAACTCATTTCTCACAAAATAACACTTCTAGTCGCTTTTCTTGAAAAGAAACACAACTTAAAAGCAGCACCCCTCTTGAAATTGACAATTAAAAACTTTTCTTTTGTATTTTTAATATTTTATTAAACATATCATCCATTTTCTATACGTAAACCTTGTATCTGCAAAAATGGCCATCTGTGAAAAATCATCACAAACGTGTATTAGAAGTCCTATAACGCGTGTTTTGCACTAATCCACCGTAAAAACGGGGCGATATGCGTTTTATTATTTTTTTTTTTTGTACTACAATTTTTTTTTTTCAAGCCATAAAAATTATATGAAACTAGCATGTGCACGCCTGCTTTGCTGGGTGAGTTTATTGTATGGAGTTTTCAATCATGTAATGATTGTAGAATATCAAATGCAGTAAATAAATAAATAAATTGAATATTCAAAACTTTTTTGTTTATCGCAACGTAGAAAAAAAAATTTTCAACTCTAAAAATAATAAACCTTGTAACACGATATTGCATGTTGTAGCTCGATATAACATTTATATTTTCAGACAATTTTGAGAGCTAAAAAACATTTTTCTTTTGATGATTATGTTTATATGATTTTGAACATATGTAATTCCTCTCGAACAAAATATAAATGAATAAATTCTGAGATATGATGTAGATATGAAAAGTTAGGTTCAAGTAAAATGACGACATGAGGTCGAATGCGTACGCAGAAGCGTTAAATCGACGGGCACGCAAGAGGGTGACATCACGAGGTCACAAAACCCGTGATCCTTTCTCATGCAAATTAGTCCTAGCGTCGGCTAACAATGCTATACATATCTTTGTGTTCTGGCAGTCACGCGGGTTATCGCCAATTGTCATAAAACTGTGTGCCTTAATTAGCACAAGGTTTATCATCATCCCCGCCATATAGCACGATATTACTCCGGAGTATTAACGCCTCGTAAAGCTACCCGTAAAAATAATAATACGCTTCTGAAGGAGACACGAAAATTTCATCAAGGCGTTACGATGAAATTGGTTGGTCTTAAATTCTACTCGTCTGCCGATTTGTCTACTATTTAATTTAGCCACTTTGATATTTATGCTTTTTTTTTTTTTCTTTCGGTCTATATATTTCGCCCTTTTGGTAAATGTCACGCAAGAGAAATCACCAAATTCCTGAGCAGACGAATTATTTCATCGCATTGTTCTTTTATTCGGACACGAAACGCATTCCAGACTAGCCACACCCTTCGCTAAATATTTTTTTCGCTTGAAAGACCACACTTGCATTATATAATTTATTATATAAACCGTCTGTGCTATATCTACCCCTCGCCCCGCTAATTAAATTGAATTAAAAAAACGTTTTAATTTTATTTTCATTATTACTATTTCCCTTTTCATGGAAATTACTTCATTTAAAGCATGGAATACATATATAAAGTTTATCGATTGAGTAAATACTACATTAATGAAAAAGTAGTGAAAAAATAGTGTATTTTTGTAATTTGAGCATTAAAAATACATTTTTTATTGTTGACACAAACAGCCGAATTTAGGAGAGTTATAAAGACCTGTATTATTGCATTACTCTATGCTCTAGCATTCAAAAAGTGTCAACAAAGCACAAAGAGCCTGCTGAGATTGTGTATTGTGTTAAAATAAGAATAAATAATTTATATAGCGCAAAAATTTGACTCTATATTAATCAAAATTCACTGACTTTTTTCTAGAGGGAAGATAAACATCCCCATCGCGATGACCCAGACTCGGGCCACCCCAACGATTGTCCAAATAGGGAGATCAATGTCTACGTGTCAGAGTAGAATCACTTGGAAAAAATCTCAGAAGCACGTAGGAGCTGAAAATAAAAAATTACCACCACTTTCTATTTTGTATAAAGTAAAAAAATGAACCCTCTATAAGAAAAAAAAATCCTTCAAATTAAAAAAGAAAAATTCTCGATAACATTACATATAATCACAAGGGGTAGAATATTTTTAGTTATAATAAGATCATTGGAATAACTCGTATATAATACTTGAATAAAAATGAATCCTAATAACATTGAAAACTAATGGAAGGAAAATATGATTTTCCCTGTTGGCGTTAGCCAGAAGTATATAGGGATGAATAGAACGAGAAAAAGGAGTGTGGGCGAGCGATCCTTTCAAAACTGCGCCTTTACCGAAAGTTCCCTTTTCGCAAGAATGAGACACGAAGTCGTGAAAGCCTACGAGGATAATAAGAGAGAATAAAACGACAAGAGGAGCATGATCATCAGAAAAGAGAGCACGAAGCGTCCGTTAGACGCTTTCTCCACTCTGGGGTCCATATAATTGGCCGTAGAATTAGCGAAGGGGTTTCTCCTGTACTTCCTCGTCTTGCGTGCGGTAGACCACCGAAAGATCTCACTCCCTATTGCCCGCATCATGACAAAATCCGCTTGTACACACACGAGGAAATTTCGAAAACGAAGCAAATGGAAATAGACACGCACTGAGCGAAATGCTTTAGCGAATTAGCTTGGCAGTAGAGCCCACGAGATTGGATTTGACTTTCGAGAGTTGTATTACTCGAATTAAGCCGCGTCGAGTGAATGGCACAAAAAAAAAATCAGGGTGGAAAAATATTCCGATAGAGAAAAAAAAAAAAATACGATAATGCCAGAAACCTCGCGCAATGCGCCAATTTTACGGTAATGTCTGAGACACTCTTTTTCACCCTCTCGAAATGAGGAGAACCATTTCCTTCGTTGAAAATTGTGGAGAGGTCTTCAAGAGAGAACAAACTAAAGTCAAGTGGAAGGAAATTTACAATTGTCAAAATGGTTGACACTTCGTCGTGCACATTTGAGGTGAAATAATGATCAAGAAACAATCAACTGTAAATATAAACGAATAAATACTTCTAACTATAATTTTCAAAGTCTTGAAGATTTATACACACAGAAGTTTATACTAGGGGTTGAGAAAACCTTCGACAAATATTCCTGAAATTGTCGGCAAATATCGACGGTATTGGATCTCCGGCTGAGATCGTAGTAAGGGCTTCTTCCGAGTCGAGGGGAGTGTCGTTTGATTTGAAGTATGGAATGAGAATTCGACGATATATATATAAAAATCCTCAAAGCTTTTAGAAAAAAATCTTCCACACTATTTTTATTAATTTCGATAAAAAATAAAAAAAAAATAGCTTTATTACTAATGCCTACGTGACTTCCAGCACGTTGCTTATCAATAATTAAACACTAAGAATAAAATACGATAAAATCAACAATAAAGCTAAAAGCTTATCACTATTATTTCTCTCGATTTTTCAATTTTTATCAAATTTAGTTGAGAGGATTTTAATTAATAATACTTCGTTATTCGATTATTAAATCCACGTTGAATAAAGTTTTTTATTAGCTTCAAGTTTGCTTAATGAGTCTTAGTAACATCTCAGCTAATGTAGTCATTATCACGAAATTTGCCTCGTTTTATTTCTATCTGCCGCATGGTAATATAATTTCGATAGAATGATGGAAAATCGATTTCAGGAGATAATTGGTACAAATGCATCCAGTGAACACCCCACCATGGTCATGTACGATTTAAATTTGGGAATCATATGATGCTCGGCCTTTCGCAGAGAGTCGAATGATTAATCGACATCAGCGGGATGGCTCAGAACGACTCGCTAACCCTTGTGTAACAAACTCGCACGCGCGGTTGGACTCTGTCATGACCGTCTGTTTGACCAAACACAGAAATCAAGAACCCCATTGCATACTCCCTCGTGACATAACACACAAACTTCTCTATATTCGCCATTCTCATCACTGTGAAACTTGGAAAATCACTAATGAACCGCACCATAGCAGCGCCATGTCGTGGTCAGAACCTATTTACACTGATCAATATAACGGGAATTAAAAAATTTCTTTTATATTTATTTAATCATTTTCTATTCTCGATTCAATGTATTTTTTTTTTCGTTTTCAAAATGAAAATAGTTGACTTTACAATAATATTTGACATTTTTTATTTATTTATTTTTGTTTTTCAAACGTAAAAATAAATGATAATATTTCCATGGGTGTTCTTATATAGCGTTAGTTGACGAGCTGTCTATTGGAATATTTTTGTTTATTTTTCTATTCTAGGAAAATTAGTTTCTGATGTTTATATTATATTTCAATGTTATTTCCAAAAATTTCATTGACGTGTTGGGAAAAAATTCCGGGACTTAATTTTTTCCAATTAGTAAAATTGCACAGGTATTTGGACAGGCGAAATTCAGTTGTTGCATCCTAAAGGGCTATTGCCTCGTGCAATAATCCCCTAAAAGACCATTCCCCCCCATGTCTCGTCGTTATATGCACACAACAATTCTCTCACTGTATCGTTGAACTCGCGTGTGAACGCCGCCGACCGAGCATTTGCATATCTGCTGGACCTCGCGGACGTTCCACGAATTGCGAGCAAATTCTGTTAACGTT
Source organism: Macrocentrus cingulum (assembly GCA_002156465.1). Taxonomy (NCBI): domain Eukaryota; kingdom Metazoa; phylum Arthropoda; class Insecta; order Hymenoptera; family Braconidae; genus Macrocentrus; species Macrocentrus cingulum. The sequence goes on along the minus strand of MVJL01008983.1, from coordinate 71,884 downwards.
ATTCATGAATATTGATCGTCCGATGCGGAAGAATCCTGTAGCTTATAAGAATTCCGTTATTTAAACCACAAAATGACACGCCATGTATATTCTTCGGATTTTTTTTCTCACCCAAGTGACGCGCCAATATATGCGAAATAATATGACTTTAATAAAGACATATATTAGCAAAAAAAAAAAAAAAAATGAAAAATGAAAGATTTTGAGAATAAAAACAAAATTCCACTGAAATTTATATTCGTTGCCAACTGAGAGAATTGATACGTCATAAAAATGTCGTTAAAAAAAAAAACAAATAATATATAAAAAATTCGCAGGTTGGAAAATATTGTACACATATATCAAGAATATGCTGAAATGAGAAACCTTTGAAAATGACCAGTCAAAACTGTCATCCACACTGCGCGGATTCAACAAACAGTTTTTTTTCTCTCACGTTTTTGTCACAGCCAAACACGCGCAACGCGCCAGCGATGAACTTTTTTTTTTTCTGACAGTTGAAGCGTATATATCGATGGCCCAGAAACTCCTGTGGTGATGGAAATTGGTGAGCCATATACGATGAGGCCATTGCGCACATTGTATGAAGCCACATCGGCTTTTCGCCGTGATCGGCAAGGGCAAGAGAGGAAAGAGACCGCGCACGCTTTCATCATACTGACCACATGGTGAGAAGAATATGAGGCATGCCCGATAAATGCGAGCTATTGCACGAAATAATCATTTTTAGCAGAGGGTGAGTTAGAGATGATGCAAGCTCTCCTATCTCTCCGCTGCAATTATTCCTGGTTTTTCGACTGACTATATACATGAAAAAAAAAGAATTTATGCACTCAAATTACGCATTTAAATTAAAAAATTTTCATTTTCACCCATCTAAATTACTAGAATACTTCGTGTTGGATTGAAAAATAGTTTCTAGATATTTTTCGTGCACAAAAATGATGTGGGAAAAATTGGCAGGTGCATCTACGACACAGGGGAGCGATAAAATGCATGTACATATGGTATAACGGAACCAGGGACAGATTGGTGAAAGAAAACTCATCCCAGCCCTCTGACTAAGAGCGAAACACGTGAAGCAAACAGAGAAACTCGCCGACACATTTGGATTTTGCAGAGTCATTCCCTAAATGAGAATTTCTCTCCTACATATCCGGAAATGTCACTTCGCTCAGAGTATACACGCATACGTGGGCAGATAAGAGACGTCAAAAAGGCGCGTATTTCCCGCAGTCTCCGCCGAGGCGGATATACCACACTCGTGAGTCACGCAGGAGGATTATGTGAAGTCTCTGGGTATATATTCTTTTGCCCTCCTTTTGCCGCGTGCTCTTTTTACAGGACGACAAATCTTTCAACGAATAGGACCCTAGTGAAAAGCGAAAAAAGTGTGGCATCAAATTGAAAAGCTATTACCTTTTCTCTCGTGCTGATGACTCCCCCTTTTTATACTCCCCGCTTAAGAATAAATGACAAACTGAGATAGCAAGATTAAAGTCAATCCGTATATAACTCTTAATATTTTCATAAGCTTTGCCCTTTGTCGACCAAGTACAATTGCTTTGTTATGATGAAATTTATGTATATAGATATATATTTTAAAAGTTAAATTAAACCGAGCTGTGACACTTTAAATGGACGAGATAAAGAAAAAAAAAATAGCTAACGAGGTTTTTATACAGCTCGCTCGAATCTCGTCAGTAATGTCATTTGTCTAATGCCCAGATGCTATTTTAATACCAAATTTAAATAATTTTTTTCTGCTTTTTGACAAGCACCGTAGGTATATTTATTTATTAAAAATGTAATTTTTATTGGAGAATAAGCAACTTTTGAAATTTGTTAAAAAATTAAGTTTGAGCCGTCAAAAAAATTCAGCCATGTGCAATTATTTTTTGAATACGAATTTTGACATCTGCAAAAATGGTCATTGTAAACAATTTTTTTTTTTTTTTTTGCTTTTTTTTCACAACACTTTTTGTGATTATCAACATTAAAACATTGAATATGTGTTCATTTTCTTTATTTTGTGAGGTATTTTAAGTCACAGAAAAATAAGGTCTTATTATGAAAAGGTCGTTTAAGAACATTGAAATCTATGTAGTTGAAAACTTTATAAAAATTCATAGATGCCCCCAAAAATTAATATTTTGAACTAAAACCTAGTAGAAATTATTTTATATTACATGTAAAAAAAATTTGCTATAGCGAAGACCGGAAAAAAAAAAATTTTTTACAATTATATTTTGACCTTTTTTGAAAATTTTAAAATTCGTGAACGATCTTTAAAAATACCTACTTGTTTCGGGCCAATTTTTTAAAGAGGATTTTTAAAATATAATAAACCATGTTTTCTCAATACGAGACCCGAAAAAACAAAAAATAAACACTTTTTTTGGGCCGTCTTCTTTGGAACGAAAAATTTAAAGAGATTTCAAGCTACAAGAAATCAATATTTAATTAAACCGTTCAAACTGGCTAAATAATTAAATTATTGTTTTTTTTTTAAATGAACTAATAACTTTTTATAAAATTTTCTTTGGTAAACCAACTAGCGGAATAAATGCTACGTTGTAAATTAAGCTGGAATAAACTACGAGCTTGATAGGTCAAAGAGACCATGACGGTTGCCATGACGTAGACTAATGGAAGGTCGGAGGGTCAAATGAATAATTGAGATTTAATAATGAAACTTCGATGAAAAGCCAGATGAAAGAAAATTCTTCACAATTGTTTGAAATATGTATATCCTAATTAAAAACCACAGATATTATTTTTTATTCGACTCACCAACAGCTGCTTTCAGACGACAACTTATCTCCTTAGCGAAAAATTAAATTTAACCACCACTCACCTAAAACAAAGAAAAGAGAGACAATATTATAGTTACAGAGTATATGACAGAAAGGATTTGTTTGACATAAATATTAGTCTTTAATTATTCTACTCGTGGGCCGTAAATGTCGCGCATTCAAGTTGATAGGCAGATTTGCGTAAGGGACACGACACAGGGGAATTTCAGACATGGGTTTTCGTAACGAGACTCATCAGCGCTACACATATTTATCAGTTTTATCATTTCGGACATTGTGCATTCGTTTTCTAACTGTTTTCCCATCGTTATCTCTCACTGACGTATCAGACACTGGGTTTTTTTATCTGTTACAGGAGAACGCAGGGTCGGGTAAAGGGTTGGAGTCTAATCCAACGACCCTACAGCGTTGGTTTTCAAGAGTTAGGGGTGCAGACTATGGAGACTGGTCCCTAGGGCGATATGACAGTGTCAATATATCAACTTTGTCCGCATCGAAGTGGCCCTTCAGCACAGTGATAATCGTCCGTTTTTTAAATCCATTATTTTTACGAAAATTCTCGAAATTTTAGCCAGAAAATGTCAGTTTGCAATCAAAAATGTATCAAATATTTCCCCTCGTTAAATATCTATAAAACTAGCTCGTAAAACGAAACTTTTTATAGACTCTCAAACCCCATAAATCTCTATCCCCATGAAAAATAATTTTGCTTACACTACGGCAGAAATAATTTGCATATTATGAATGACTATACAATATATATGATTTGCAAACGAGTGTGCGGAAATGATTATTCGAAGCACGCGGCTCGTTATGTCGAAAAGCGAACGTTTTCAGACCAGGGGTAGGGGCGAATAGCGCAAGACCAGGGTGGTTCAACGTCGCCACACACATACGCCGGTCTAGTGCACCTAAAACACAGGCTTGCGCGACGCACACGTGAACGTTAAGGAGATGAGAGAGGATACGCAACCATCGCTATTGCAGTCACGTGGACCGCAGCGGCCGTGAAACATACTGAACATGACTACGTCATATACGAAAGATACTGTCATGAAAAATAAAGTCGCCAGACGCACATGCTGCTGACGTGCGTAATCTTAAAAATAATTAAAAACGAGTAATTGATATTCTAGACCGTTTTTCGATACATTTCAACTTTTTTCTTATTCGTACGATTTATCAATTTGTATTCATTGCACAATAAAAAATTCAAGAATAAAAAAAAATATACTTAGAAAAAAAATTTATTGCTCTGTCTCTTTTGCTGTTGTTATCTCAAGTTTTATTCAATTAAAATATTAATATATTAAATTCTAAAATCGATTTTTTTCAACAAATTAACGTTAAATTTCTTGTTCAAAAAGAAAATATATAGCTTTTTTCTGCGTCAAATTCAAGTTTTTATGGTTACAGTAAAATTTCACGTTGCAATTATATAGTTTCCAGTAGCCCTGTGAAATTACCTCATTTTTATGACACCATTATAATTTTTTTAATACTTATATACATCATATACGTTCTTTAATGTGTAATATGTCGATATAATCGTTCGTATATATTGGCATATATATATAGTGAAATAAAGTAAAAGCAAAGTTACAAGAAGTGCTGAAATTTATTTTTCAGAGTGAAGTAGTTTATTTCCAAAGTATATACACAAAAGTTTATGAGTCCTTTGGCCTTTTCTTTTAATACAATCCCACCACTTGGCAGTGTTCCCTTTGCTATATTTTACGTTGAATTTCATAAATTAAATTACGAATAAAAACTCAATTGAAAAATAGATCAAAGATCGCGTGAATATATTCATCTATTCATTTCTCGAAAAATAAATTCTATTTTATTTCATAAGTCCAAACATTTGACGTTAAAAATTCACAATTTCAACAATCAAAAAATATCATCCCTCCATTTATTAATTATCCACAAATTTTTAACGATTAATAATTGTAATCAATTACTAATACCAAAAAAGATTACTTAAAAAATTGTTTTTTTTTTTATTTTTTTTCAATTAATTTAAATACATTTTTTTACTGTAGATAATTGGTCAATTATGTTGGATGTAAAGTTGCAAATAAATTACTGATTTTAATCAAAGTTTCTCTGTCCCTATGTGTGTGAGAGCGAGTTTAATTTATGCAGGTTTATTTTGGCCAATGTAGCAGCGAGTAATTTCCATATCCTCAATCATCGATGAGACAGAGTATTGCAAGCGTGAAACTGATGATAAAATACGTCGTGAGATAGGAAAATTATAATTACATCTAGGCAGCCATGTGTTAATATTACTGCAATTTAGTCGATAAAGTCTGGGAGAGGTCGTGTAGAACACGCCACACGTAAAGGCGTATGAGGCCGTTATTTTCTAAATGTCAAAACAAGACCGCGCGCATACTGCTGCCCCTTCGACAGCCATCGTGAATATGATTGTGTGTATATATAACGTCACATGGCAAGCTAACGACGCCCTCACACTTGGCCCAATCGTTGCAATGAAATAGCCCTCTGTGTGGCAGATGTCGCCTCGTGTAATTGCCCCCACGTGTATTTGCAAGCGACGTAATTAGCAACATAATTGAAAGCCCATGGACAGTATTCTCGAGCGAAGAGAATCCAAGTAGAAATATCAAGTATGGTCAGACAGACCAGAGTTCAAAATTTTTATCTCAATTTTATAATTATATAATGTGTCTTTTAACAATAAATTTTTCTATTAAAAATGTGATAATTTCAAGCTATTTTAAAAAAACATCACATTTTAATACTCAAAATAAATCCGTTATTATGATATATTAAAGGAATGTAGGACAAAATATCTGAAAAACGAGTAGAATTTTTTTCTTCAAATTTAATTACAGTTACATAAAAACTCTATACAAAAATATAAATAAAAAAATTACGATTTAACAAATAACGAACATTTTTATCCGGAAAATTTGAATTAGAATTACAAAAAAAAAAAAAAATAAATAAATAATATTCAATAAAATTTCCAGAAATTTTGAACTTGCTGTATTGAAGGAATTTTTCAGATAATTTTAAAATGTAAAAGTCGATATATAAGAAAAAATAAATGAGTGTTGAAAAAAAATTTTTTTTTTTTCTGAATTTCCAACACGGTAAAATATTATCGATTTATTTATTTGTTTTTAAGAATGTTGGAAAAAGAAATTACAGAAGTCACAAAGAAAATTGAAATTCGGGATTAAATTTCAGAAAACTATTAAGTATCAGGAAAGACATTATAAGTGAAAATAGCTGGATGTGGTCAGACATTGACCCTTGTCGAAGAAAATTGATGGGGACAGTCTTGGACCGAACTTCCCGTGACAATTTTCCGCCCTCAGCAGTAAGACAAAAATAATTACTAAACTTTTTGAAAATTTTTTTCATTTAAATATTGAAGAAATTTCTGTATTTAAATAAAAAATAGTACCATACAGGATATCTGCGGTATTAAGAGTGTATATCGATGAATTGAAGTGTTTTTATCTCGTGGGAAAGAGATTTTGAAGCAGAGTGAAATTTATTGGATGATTCAACGTGTGTGACACAATACAAAACACGACACAAACAGGTATACCTATGTGACCACGAAGTATTGCATACAATGCACATCGTTGGCGGCGGAAACCCTCCCGACAATGACTATCAATTTACACTCCATCGATCACAGTACATAAACCTAGCAAGGATTCGTTATCAAATTCGCCGGAGACTCCAAACCCCCACATACCACACGGAGATCATAAAAAACGCAGAAACGCCTCCCTGTGTCCCCAGGGGTAACACAACCCCTGTCAACCTTGCACAAGGGGAAAAACATCCCTCCTCGAAGGAACAGTTGGATAATATTTTCATCACGTGTATATATTTGAACTCGAAAAAAAGATAAAGCAATAATTCATTCATCAAAGTTCGAAATTTGAAAAATTAAAATCTTAAAAAAAAAAAAAAAATTTGCAAAAAAAAAACTTTAGTACAAATCAAATTTTAAAAATTTTCAGGTACATCAGTTTATTCATTTTGATAAGTAAAATTTCATTTGTTAAATAGAATAACCTATTGATAAAAATTGTGATTAAAAAAACCTTGACGTATGCGAAAAAATATTAAGAGTAGTAAAAAATAACATGAATAATTGAATTGCATGGATTAAATTTACTAAAATGCACACTTTGATAGCCAACAAGTATAATTAACCTGCCGCAGTCATTCGGTGTTTAACGACAGAGGCCATTTCCCCAAGTTTAATGAAACGATTGAAACAAATGTGGCATTTTTTCCTGAGCACAATCAGTCGATGAATCTCAGCCAGAGGTAGAGGCAACTCTTTCGACAGCGAGAATCCAATTGGATATAGCATCAGTGTGGCCTCTCACACGTGCCGTAAATTCACCGCATGTTCAGACAGACGGAACCAATCGCTTGCGACCATTGTCTTTCGCCAATTCGACCCCATTCTCGATATTAAAGTCAATCGTCAATATATACAGCAGTCTTTAAATTAATTACGTTCAATCGAGCCGAGATTTTTACCGGGGGTGCAATTCAAGTAATTGCCAGCAAGACAATCGACAATTCAGCCTTTAAACCTATTTGTCTCTATTTACCTAACAAATTGCAAAAAAAAAATTGAAACCTGTTTCAATTATTTGCCTGCTAAAATCGATAGATTTAATAAACAATGAAGCATTGACTAAAATGTTACAATGACAATTTTTTAATCAAAACCCGTCGATGCAGCGTTGAAATGTGTATATGTCAGAGGATGCACCTGGCATATCGACAGCTATCGTCGGATGATTATTACCACCCCGCTGGCTTTTAAAACGCGAAATTGTGTAGGAGATCGCTCTGAAAATTTTGCGTGGGGATTGAGCAAATGAAATCGGGGCGCTGCATGGAAATTTTCTTCAATAATCTCTTCGCCTACCGACTATCGCTAATTGTTACTGGTTTAAATTAAAGGCTCACATGTCAGTATAAACCTTTTCTACACTGAGAGAAGAATTTAGTAATCACTTATTTACGCGTGTAAAACATCTCAGACGTTGTACAAAACTTGATGTAAAAAAAGTATGGCTTAAATATTTATTTTTTCACCACCCCTCCTTGAAAAGGGGGTCTTTTTAAAAATTATCTACAAGTAATATGACCGCTAATTGACATAAAAAAATTCTAAAACCCAATAGAATATAAAAAATTTTTTATTTAAACTGTTAGTTATAAAATTACTTCTTTTTCGAAACGTTAATTTTTAAAATTAAAAGGATAGATAATTTTAAGAAAAAGAAAACCCCCGTTTGCCAGCGTAGTTAAGGCATAATCGTCATTTTTTTTTAAACTGTTAATATTAAAAATTAAATATCTCCGGCTTTAATTAACATTTTGAAACAAATAATGCGCCAAAATGTTTGGAAAGACATCCCTTCGAAATTTCCGACCATAATCACTACCCCAAAATAATTATTTATAACTCTTTTAGCTTATTGTATTTAAATAAACAAATTTTAATATCAAAATCAGCAACTGCTTTTGTTATAAAAATTATTAGCTGACCCTTCTACCCCCGATTTCAAGAAAAAAAAAACTTTCAAATCGTTTAAAATACATAAATATTATATTTTAAATTAATCTAGAGATGCAGATAATTGTCAGATATTAAAAAATGCTAAGTTATGTTTTTTTTTTTTCTACTCATATACTTTTATATATGTATATAAATGATTCAAGAGTATTTGAGTGAAAAGATGGCTTTCCTCATCATCATTAGTAATGAAAAAGTTCACCTAGAAAGATGCACGGACTAGAGCATAAAATTACTGAATGCAATGAATGTTCTAAATAGATTAAAAATATTATTAAACCTCATAGAAAATATTTTTTTTTTCCATTCAACATCATGAATGAAAAGCACGGAATGAGACGAATCCATCCACTGTATAAAATAGAGAGGAGTAACATCAACTTTTTTTTTTTTTCTAAACTCCGTGATCCATGAAAAACGGTGATTAAACGATTTACGAGTGCGCTCTCTCGTCGTCCTCATGCGATTCCCGTTCCCTTGCAACATTTACGGGTTAGTACTTTTCGAAAATCCCTCTAGTCCAATCGTGAAAACGCCTTGCGGACAAATTTCTTACGAAAAATTTTCATCACAATAAAAACGGAACATACTGCTATAGGCACCGTAAAATTCGTTGAGGGGATGTAAAAATAAATAGAAAATCAATAGAAAAATGTCTCATTGTAATTTCCTCATTTTTCTCTAGACATTTGTAAAGATGATACGTACAACCAGGGGAATCTTATATATATTTTCATATTTATTAATATTTTTGTGTGAAAAATACGCGCTCATAGGGAATTTAATGGCTCAGTCGTCAAATTTAACGGTTCGTTGGCAACATAGGGAAAAGCATCAATCTGGATTTAGATTTACTCACGCTTTATATATATGTATATATGGCAAGTAGAAAGAACCCTAAGCAACACATCGATCGCATTTGTCCTTTTTTAGCACTTGCGTAACATGCAACTGCATTTGAAGAGGGAATAAGCAAAGGCCAACAGGCGCGAGCGCGCAGTGTGACTCATAGGCTCCTCGTCCCCAGACGAAAAGTGTACAGTGATCTTGGCCAATAATCCCTCGAGGGGTCCCGCTTCAACCCGGAATGACGCAAGTTCTCAGATTAAAGAGACGGCTTCGACTCTTGGAAAATTCTCTCCGCAAATAATTTATCTTTAAAATCCTTGCCAATATTTGAAGTATTTTATTCTGCAATTTGTGCAAAAATTTTAAAAATATTTTAAGCTGTCGATAATAAAAAAAAAAAATTAGATTAACGCATAATTTCTTTCTCATCAGAGGTATATACTATTATTTTTCGTTTTTAAAACTCCGTGTTAAAATTAGAGGTGCTACCCCAACTTAAAAAAATTATTTTTTTTTGCACAATTTTTTTCAATCACGCCGCTAATAAACGCCGCAGATGTCGCAAAACTTCCCTCACTTCTTCAATATTTATAAAAATACAACATAGTTGTTTTTTATCAACATTTGGGTGTTGAAGTATTTTTTTTTTTATATAATTTCAAGCACCAATTTTTGAGTTATACCAAAAGGGCCCCATACATTTTTTCTCAACTTAAAAAATTTATTTCTCCGAAACGACTGAGCAAAAAATTCTAAAATTTTACTTTGTTTTAGAGAATTATTCTGCAAATTTTCATTAATTTTTAGGTATTTTTTACTTTATGCCACTATAAAATGTTTACTTACAGTTCCGTTTATTTTTTTTTTATTTTTTTTCAAACTGAATCAATTTTTGTATATCAAAAAACTTTAATTTATGCCAATTAAAAAAATATTTTAGTATAAACTTATCTGCATATTGCTGCATGATTGAAACAGAGAAGTTATTTTTAAAAAATTTCTGAATTATATCGACAAAATTGATCGAAATTCTGCCTGGGAAGTAAAAATAAATATAAATTGAATAAATATTTTTCTGTGAAATCGTGACAAAAATCAAATTATTGAGTTGTCGCATGACTAAAGTCTGTCAACAACCCGGAAATTCGCAACTCTAATGCTACAACTGACTTGGATCCAATTCCAAAGTAAAAAAAGATAAAACGTAAAAAAACATATACATAAAATCAATATAATATACTATATATATAGAATTATTTTGTCACAGTTGACGAAAAACAGTCGAAAAGGTATAAGCTTCATGTGTCAGTTGTTTATTAATCTTTTTCGCGTTAGAATTTCTCTACGATCAAAGTATCGAAGTGAGTGTCGTTATCTGGCGAATATAGCGATGAGATCGGCTGATGGAATATAAGTTTTTTCGCTAGACATCTCTTATAGCACGTTATACAAAGACGTAATTCGTCTGTAGAGGAAAGTTTATGCAACAGCTGGTGTATTGATCCGTGTATTATGTATATATAACGTGCACATATCTGCGTATTTCATTTTAGAGAGCTAGAAAAATGACTACACTTCAAGGGACAAGTGCACAGAAGGTTATACAGACAGAGTTTTACCAAATATAAAAGCGAGAGACTGTGAAAAAAAATTTCCCTTCAACGACTCTTGCATGAAAATTCATGATGAAATATTGCTCTCTATATTATAATGGAAACTTTTTACCCATACTGCTTAAAACATCCCTTGTAATGTATAAATATTTAAATGAAAGAAAATTATTTAAAACATCGTATTATATATTAGATAATTTTATTTTAAAAAAATTAAAATCATCCGATAATATTGGGTTAATAATTTGATTCTAATTATTTTTGGCATGATGTCAAGATAGATTTATTAAATAGAAAAAATAAATTTATGGAAATTGAACTAGTATTTTTTTACACTGAAAACAAAAAACTTTTATGGCAAATAAATTGTTGGAAAAATAATTTTCAATTAGTAATCCATCTAAAAATTTTTCATCTTTATTTTCCGTATGAATGTCGCATCATTCATTATTATAATTTGAATTAATTATATTAAAAAATCTTTAAACGGACAAAATATTTATTACAAACCAAATAAATATTTTGTATTTTGATTTAGGAATTTTTTAAATTCCTTGTATTTGACATCACCCCTCTTGTATATATAAAAAGTACAAGAATTTGATATCGACTGTAGAGCATCATGTGAAACCTTGGTTCGTGTCTCCCCAAAAAATTTTTTTCAGCGGGTACTTTCCCAGAGGTTTTTGAAGCGAGTGAAATTTTTCTGTGACCGCAAATAAAATTACGAACATAAAAGAAACGCTTGGAATAAAAGGGAGGAAATAATATCTAAAGATTCCAAGAGAAAAAATGATATATCAAAAAAATTATTATTCCTTCTGTTCCACTCACTTATATATATTTTTTTTTATTATAATTATTAGAATGGTCATAACGCCGACTGTATATACATAGTGCACGATAGATTCACATTTGCAAAAGGGGATGGCAGTATGACTCATGTATTGACTGAAGTGGGGCAAGATTGTGTCACAAATTCACCATCACCCAAATACATGAAACTTATGAGATACATTATTGACATTTCTTTATGTTCATATTTTTGCAGGCTCTTGCCCACCCTAAATAATGTGATCTATGCCCAGTAAACAGTCAATAAAATATTCGTACCCTCCATTGTGTATAAATTTTACGTATAAAAAGTATTTGAACAACAGAAAAAAAAAATCTTTCGAACACACATCAAAATCAAATAATTTCATGTGATTATCATGAATATCTAAAACACCTACATCGAACAAAAATTTAAGACTATTTCTTTGATATTTTATAAATTACATTTTTTTTTTTATAATTTTACTATAAGTAAAAATCATATGTTCTATAAATATTTTTTTATATTAAAAAAAAAAAAAAAAAAAAAAAACAACTTTTTTTCTCTGGAGATTTCGAGAACTACTTAATTAAATTCCACTTAAAAAAAATAAACGTTATCTGTATAAATCATCATTAAGTACTTTTCAAAGTAAACATAATTATTACGAGTCACCATAAAATTTACTGCAAACCACAAACGACCAAGTCTTTTACGATAACTATCACCAACCCTCTGGTATACATGTCCGATGGCCCATGCGAAGACGTTATGACCGTGTAAAAGCACAAAACCGAGATCTCAAACATTTCGTTCGAGAGCATATACACCCAAAATAAAGAAAAAATCCATTAGATCTGCCACAGAAGCATTCACTATTATATATATCCCGCCTAAAAGGGCATTCCTAAAAAATTCAACACTCGTAAATTTATAAATACTAAAAAAAAAAAAAAACCAAAAATTCGCTTTCTACCATGAGGGTTGTATTTAATTAAATTCATGTGAAGTAATATTTTTACGAGAAAACAAAAGCGCTACAAATTACTAAACACACACTGTCTATACTATTTGTGGAAGAGTTTGTGTGCGCTTGGGCAAAAGGGTGATATTCGTATATACAGCGCCGTCAATAAAAAGGCGAAAGATAACTTGGATATTAACCGGGCAAAACGGATAGCATCAGCAGTGTGACGCAAATTGTTATTACTTGTGTAATTATTCACGTCACAATCAATAATCTTGATTACTCGCGATAAAATTGGATATTTATTTTCATATATTACTGGGACGAAGGTCCCTCCGGAGAGAGGGAGAGAGTACTGCACCACTCAAGGGATGATCGGAAGTGCTGCAGGGCGAAGAAACAATGAACAATACCAGGATAAAAGGATCTTAATGAAGGTAGCTTAAGGGCTTGGGCGTCACCGATAACAAAGGATGGAATTATGGCAAGAGAACAGTCAAATTGGCGAATAAATATTGCGTGTTTATGCACACTGATTCATGATTGATGAGTAACACTTCGATTTGATTTTACGAGGAATTAGCGTATTTTGCATAATGCATCGGACCTGCGCCTCTGTTTCACTCATAAATGTAGAATTGACATGTGTGGTGATGCAAACCCACAGGATACATACGCAAACACGTAATCTACTGGTTTAATATTTATCTGCTCATACTCAGTCCTGAGTGTTGCAAGCGCAGGAGGATTTGTGTGTATCGCAACAAATTTACTTATTGGCTAGCTTTTAGTATGTTTTAGTACTTAATCATTCAAAATACATGTTCCTTAAAGTGGAGCAAAAGAAAAAAACGTCCATTTTGTTTTGAGTCTCATATCAAGAAATCATAGTTTATGATGTTTTAAAAGCTTACCATAAAAATTAACCCGATTCAAACATTTTTAGAGGTCGCTCACGATTTTCGAAATTTCTAAAAATCGTCAGAATATGATCTTTACTACGGCGGATTATTTTATATATAATGTAAATAACTTCTACAAATTTTTAATTTAGAAAAATAGATTTTTAAGAGTCATTTAAGAATTTCAAAAATTTATAGTAGAAATTTTTTTAATCCATTAAGAAATCCCGAAAAATTAATATTTATTTATGAAACTTTGTAGAAGTGATTTGAGTTAGATGTAAAATAATTTGCATTTCATCGAAAACAGAAAAAAAAAAAACATTTTCAGTTTTTTAAATTTCAAATAATAAGCAATTAAAAACATTTCTATCTATTTATTATTAATTCAAATATATCGCACGAAATCTTTCATACATTTTATAGAAAGAAAAAATATTTTTTATCGAAAATACTTTTTGATATATAGATGAATTTATTTTTACAGTAATATTTCTCATTGGTATAGCATTATTGCCTTTGTTTAATGCTATAAAATATCTAATAAATCATCAGCAAAAAACTTGAAAAGAAACTGAATAAATAAAAAGTTTTTACAATCAAAGTTTATGAAATTATAGATACTTTCATTTTTGGAGCGATTTCATCTTTTGTTTCTGAATTAAGTTTGACGAATTTATCATATTCTTGTATATTTGATTCTAAAGTTTTACATCAGACGCATGATGATTTATCATGCAAAAAAAATTCAATAAAAAGTATCGCAAAAAAATATTTCGTAATAAATTATACTGTATTAACGGATTTAAAAAATTTTTTAAACTTGCCAACATTTCTATCTGTTGAAATTCAATTTTTTTTAAATTTTAATGAAGAAATTACATATGCTCAAATTGGAGGTTGAAAATATACAATATATACTCAAAGTAGTTATGAAATTATGATTTACTATCGCATATGCCAATTTACTGAGAAAATAAAACTAAATATGCCATTTATAATACTAATCGTTGACACGAAAATATTTTGCTTCGGTTAATATAATAATATATAAAATTATTCATGAGACTTGCGTGCAGTTAAATGTAACTACGGCCACTGCGTCAACGTTAATCTGAGTTGTTGGTCCGAAGCAGGTCAATAAAAATGCCGGGTAGTTTTTAACAAAAGTAAAATTGTGTTTCCAGTACGTGATGTACAGCACAACTAACACATGTGGCTACTGAATGTAGTAAAGTTTTGTTCAATACCTCGAGGGACCATTCAACTCGTTAGTATGCCGATGCACGAGTTCAAATTTCAGCCATTACATTCATTGATCGGTCAATAATGTCCGTGTTGACGGTTCACAGATATAAGAAATTGCGTTTTATCATGAATAAATAAATTTTCCGAGTGAAAGATTGTTTGTCTGTGATATATTTTTAAACATGGATATAAAAGGGGAGCAAAATCACAGGAACCACGTGAAAGGATGTCATTTTCTTTCGTCATGTAGTATTTTCCTTTCATGTACCAAAAATAGGACGCTCAATAGGCACTGCGACATGTCGCGACATGATGAAAATTGACGTTTTTGACTTTCAAATTCCGTTATCGACTATAATCAACCGTTAATATTTAAGTATTAAAAAATATTTCTTTAATTGAACATAAATAAAGATTTTAAAATTATTTTAAATATCTATCTCTCATAATTTTTTTTTTTTAATATTTATGATTTTAGTAATTTTATATTTGGTAACGTTCGACAATATAAAAAAAAAATACCTACTGAATTTTTAGATATTTTTTAATATTGTTTTTTTTTTTCTAGAATTTTTAAAACTACAAAAATTACTTTTTACAAAAAAGTCGATAACTTTTTCAAGATAGTTAAAATTTCATTACGTTATAACGTTACGAAACGGTCAATGTAAGTATACATAGAATAAACAATAATTGAGAAAAAGCATAAAGGGAATTTATATGTAACCGAGATTATAATCGATCTCAAATAAAGTCTTATTGTGTTGAATTTTTTCAAAGAAACTTTTACTAAATGCCAAATAATTTAATATAATTCTAAAAACGACATAAATAAATGAATTGCAACACATTTCAAAACTAACGAAATGAAAAATATCGAATTAAAAATGAATTTTGCTGAATAAATCCACAAGAATTACAAATTATCATTGGGTATTTATGTTTCGGATTGAGCAACGAGAATCGTACTTGACGCACGTGGTCAAGTTTCTTTAGTTTGGCTTATCAAGTTCAACTAATTCAACAAAAAAGCACACACTCATTTTCAAATTAAATCACATAAAACGAAAAATACTCACAATTCAATTTTTTTTTTTTTTTTCTTAAAGCACGACAGAATTAACGAGTGAAAAAACACCAGAAAACCGCAAAAAATTGCAAATAATATTAAAATTTAATCATAAAAATAAGAAACTGAAATTAAATGCGGCAAGATCGAGGTTATATATTTTATATGTCGACTGAGAATATTCTATGAAACATTTCATCTGCTTGTCAGGGAGAACGACAATAAGTGTGTCGACAAAATACAGAGACGGAATATAACGAAGAAAAATGATTTGTCGGGCGGTGACTCACCGTGCTGCGTGACAAGGTCGAGTTGACCGAAGGCTGATGTTTACAAGTGCCAAATGAATTAGAGGAAGCACAAAGTAGTCGAATGGGTAGCACAGGTGTCAAAATGTAACCGTGAAAACGCGGCTACGCCGCTCGAGTGGTCGGTGTAGACTGCAGAAAAGCCCGCAGATGATATCGCGAACTTAAGGGTGACTGCATGACATCACCACTGGCCAATAGGCGCGTGGAAGAACTGCGCAAACGCCTACCGCGCCTCGCACACTCTCTCTGCGATATATCGCAATCGATTTCACCGGCAAGACTTCACTTCGCGCGCGCCCTGCATCCGCTTGTCGCGCTGTCTGTTGGTCATTGCTTGCAGACACTTGAAGAGGCGGCGGGAAACCCCACCAACCCTCTCGCACCGAGTTCTACATATATTTTAGCAAGTCTTTCAATGCTTCGTTAATTAATAAATTCATATAAACTTGGGATTTTTTTCTTTCGCTCTGTAGCTTGAATAAAAAAGATCACGATTGAAGATACGATGTCGGTGTTTTTTTTTGTATTCATTTTTTCATATTAATTCAATAAATTCCGCGTTTTTTCAATCAATTGTTAAAAATACATCACAAATTTGCGGCAGAAATTGTTTTCATAAAAAAAAAAAACATGTTTCAAAAAGGATTTTTATATCGGTGCATTATCAAAAATTCGAATGGTTATAACAGTGTTGTGATAATGATAAAATTTTAATTAATCAATTATAGTAATGGGAAAATAAATCCCTCTGAATTACGAGATATTTTTCATTTGACTCGCTTAGTCGACACGTCCCGTATTTTTCAAGTCAATGAGACCGTACATCTAGTCCAGGGTTGCATCCCTAACACCCAACGCTAAAGCATGAAATATTCAGGTACACTCAAGGGACAACACACGTATGCTCGAGAAATTCACTGCGTCTAGAGTAAAGTATGTAAATATATACGCACAAAGTCCAACTAATCGTGCAAACACCCAAATTCATGCACACGCATCATCGCGCGAAAAATCGTCCGTTTATATGTATCGAAAATTCACATCAGCTGAATTAATTCATTTCAATTCACACAAATGGCAATTTTTTATTTTTCCAATGCTATTCTTTTCGTCCTTTGTGATTACTCAGTAACCATTTCAATCAGATGGACCGTAAAACAATTTCCCTGCAGTCGAGAGCGTAAAATAAAAAGTTTCATCAAAAAAAAAAAAGGAAACAACAAGATGGAGCAAAAATTAGACTGACAAGCGCGGCATATAGCCAAAAACTTTTTCTCCATTCCCTTTATTTTTTCGTGAAACAAACTTCACGACTTTACCCCAAAACCGCCTTTGTATTCACGAGCCTGTATGATAATGCGCAGCTCTACGAGACACTAACATAACGCCGTGTATAACAGCGAACTTTACACACACAAAAAAAATATTGAAGAGTAAAATTTTAAACCTTGACTATATAAGTATAATAGTAAATATATTATTTTCGGTAATAGAAGTGGGGCTCCACAATTTTTTAACTAAAAAAAAAACGAAAAATGGAGTTATCAGCAAATTAAACAAAAAAAAATGGTTTACTTTCTATCAAATTTTTGATAAAATTTGCATTTTCGACGAAAAAAATTTAATTCCATTATAATTTTTACATTATAAAATTTAAAAATTAAATTGATAATTTTTTCTAACTACAATTATTATAATCAAAAATATTGCTAAATCAGATTAAAGAAAAAAAAAATTATTTGTCTAGTGAAAATCAGGAATTCAAATGATTTCTAAAATTTCTTGATATAAAACACGCAAAGTTATATAAAAATATAAATAAAAAACTTTATTATCTCATTTTTCTAAGAGACTATAATTCATCGTATGTTTTTTTACGACCTACTTAGAAATGATTTGAAACAAAACACGTGCTCTCAGTGACACTGTATTTTTCAGAGGATTTTACTCAGCACGATTCACTATGCTAACGTATATCGTATGCCGAGTACAAACCGCTGGAAACCACTGGGAAAATTCGCGAGTGTCTCTCGAGAAGCCACTGCAGCTTTTCTGTTTCGCATTCGAGTATAGACTTGGGAACGATGTAAGGAGATAGGTATATACGTGCTGCATCAACAGCGCACACACGAGAAAAGAATGTCTTGTATGGCAGAAAGTCGCTTCACTTATTTGCTCGGCTAGTGTATATATGTGTGTATAAACCGAGCGTAGACTCCGCTCTGTCACGTATAACGCTTTCTACCTCTTGACAGTTCTACGAGCGACATGGCCGTAGACACATATACTCTTCACAACCAAACACCATCACTCTACATCGCTGCTAATCGTCTTTCAGGTTCACTGAATTGCAGTTTATTGACCACACTGTACCACACTATCTTCAAATTAACGATTATTTCGAAATACTTTCACTCAACACAAATGGCAGTCCATGTCACACAGTAAATAAGTCATACTATCTTTTTTTTCCTTTGAAAAGGAAAGGGATGTCTAAGCAAAATTGGTCTTAACTGATATATGAGGATTTACCCGGTAGTTATGAAAATCGTCTGTCGCACCTGACAGTAAAACAATTTTTTTCGGCTAGTGTAACAATAAAAATGCTTCATTAAACGAACGAATTCATGGATAAAACAAATAATTATTTCTTACATAACCTGATAAACGTCAAGTTAAAACTCAAACTGTCAGTTGCAAGTATAAATTCTCACAGCGAGTAAACACGCAAAAGTATAAAATCATAGAGAAATTTGCTGCTCATATTAAATTAATTAAACCGTATTTTCCGCGTGTTAAACTTTCTAGTTGAAATGCAATTATTAATAGAAAATTCACCTTTATCCAACACAAAACTACACCCCACAGTCGACATAGTTTTTCCAACATACCTAATTAAAATTATTTGCCAGAAAACATTGACATAAATTTTCAATTAAATTATTCCACAGTAGCATAAAAAATTTTTAATTAATTATAATAATCTCAAACACCAATTTTTACACAACACTTACCTCAAAAAAAAAAACGAAAACAAAAAAACTATGCATACAAAATAAAAGAATGTAAAAGCAACTTTTAAAATTTCAAAAAGCTTATTAATTGAAAATACTTTTAAAAATGGTCAATGATAGTTATATGGCACTGATTTTCACTCTCTATTTCACACTGATTTTGCTTAGCAACTCCTGCGTTTGAGTTATTGTCAAATTATGCAGCATATTGCAAGGCCACAAGCTGGGTCTGGAGGAGCCACTGGAAGCTCTGAGATTCTAAAAGCAGGCAAAGAGGATTTCTCGAATGTCGAGCATACATGAGCTAGGGACCCCCGGAAAAGCCCGAAAGAAATCGATCTTGAAGAAGAAATAACAAATACGAAAGTATCAATGTCAAATCTTGACTCATTTGCTCGTGCTTATCACCTTTTGTGTGCACACATAAACACATGGGGCATATATCAGCTATAACTATATAAAAACTTCCATCGATCACCGGTCTTGACATTTCGATAACATTCACACTTTCTTACACCGTTTTAACGCGCAATAATCTGATAAAAATACAGATTCAATGAGCTACTATTAATTTAACGCAATGCATCAAGCTCTGCTTGCAATTATTGCTCACCCAAGCGTTCCAATCGATCAGGCAACCTCGGTATAGGGTCCTATTTCAAAGCTTCCTCTATGACAATAATTCACAAGGTCGTTGGAATACGCGACTGGCCGAATTAAACATATAAACCAAAAAAAAACTAGAAGACATTGAGATTTGATGTAGAAAGTTAATTATTTTGTAAAGTTTTTTTTTATGGCTGATAGTTCTAAATGACACCAGAGGGTTGCTGATTTTTTCAGTTATTTTTTGGACTGTAAAATAACTAGAAAAAATTTAAAAATATATTACTTAATTATTTTCCATTTATTTTCCACTTCCCCGCGATCTGCTTTGTGACTGAAGTAGAAGTAAATCAATCGAATAAATAGTTTCGAAATAGTTTCGAAGATTTCATGATGAGTCTTACAAAGAGTGTTATTTTGACAACAGAAATAGAGGCAAACTATCGATAGGATGCCTGAATCCAATTTACTGAAAAAAACAGTAATAAAACATCTTGGAAATGGAACATAGTGACGCTCACTTCTACTTGTCTGTAATTCCTACACATTCCCTCGTCAATTCCGAGCAGCGAAATGAAAACCAATAGCTATCACGACTGGTTAGAAATTGATTATTGGTTCAGTGCTTTTTTTTCTGCATTGTTTTTCCTCTCGCCATCAGGGTCATATATAGAACTTCCACACACTCGACTGCAGTAAATAATCTCATGGTGAAGGGATCTATCAGCTTTAACTAACGGACTATTTTCCCATTTTATATATTTCCCCTTTTTCTTCCTACGTCGCACACTATATGCGCGTTTCAACGAGCGCATTCAGCACTTCTAGTATACATAGAATTGTTCCCGTATGCATGTATTCTTATAGACATGGCGTGGATCTACTTACGAATAGCGACGTATACGGCTTCAAGCAGTCAAGACTCTATCTTTTATCAGCGATTAGTGGCACAACTCACCTGAAACAAAAAAACGTTTAATTAATTAAAATTATTTTGACACAAATATAAAAGTTAAATTCATTGAATAATATATTGTACAATTAATTATTTCTCATTAGTTTAATCTACAATATTAACCAATGATTATTTATCATTTTTACAATAACTAATTTATTGGTTTGTCGCCAAACGATGTTTTTTTTTTTTTTTTGCTGTTTGCTACCAACTGCTTGTTTACAGATATTATACAATCAAAATTTTGGAAAATATCGTTAAAAAATCATTATTAGCTTAAGTACTCCATTTTGCCCCGCATCCCCCTATATTGAAATGATTTTTCGATAATAAATACATTTCAATATCGTTATAATATCGCTTGTAATAGCACATTACTTGGTTCAAGTTCTTGGAGACACCCGGAGAGGGAATTGGACGGTTTATTCCAAGATGTTTAGCCCCGAGTGTAGGCGTCAAATCCACCATACTAGTCGGATAGAACTGCATACCCGTTCCATCGAATTTAATATACATCAGAAATGGATGTAGTTGCATGTGCGAAATGTCTGCACATCGAGTCGGCAGTTCTTTGGGACGGTATATAGTCGGATATTGCAGGTCCCGATGCGCCAGGTATGCATGCACGAGTGCATCAAGCTCCACCGGAATGTTTGTTCAGTCCTCGTCATACACGTGCAAAGATGACGACGTTGACGAGGACCTCGAGTAGAGTCGTCGACAAGAGGTTGTCAGCGTGCGTCAAGCACGTTGTTGGCAAATATCTTGGCATATTCATGAGATTTTCGAGCTTAATTTCATTAATTAATACTACACAACTCCGAAAATGTTTATTAACTTAATTTACCTTGATAGTTGTTCATAAAAATCCTTATTTTCAAGCTCGTTCGACCCTCGATACTGTTTTAAGAGTGAAAAAAAGAATTTTTATAATATATACCGAACAAGTTTCGTGTTTCCCGTCTGCTGCATTTGCATAAATGACTTATGGTCACCGAGCATTATCCGGCGGTTGCAAGGAACAGAGACTACGATATCTTTGATGTGACATTTCCAAGGGGATTGAAACACCAGCGAGGGTCATCACTAGACAATGAACAGAGTATCACTTGGGTATTTGGTTTCACTTTCGAACCCTCTCTCGCATGTCACATTTTCTCGCACGCCGCCCGAGAGTTGTCTACTTTATTCGTTTATCCTATCACTCTCGTGTATCACACTTTAAAACATTGCTATAGCGATATAATCACTCTGCGAAATTAATTCAGGCATTGCCACAACCAAGTTTCTGGAAATTTCGCAAAACACTCTTCTTTTTGAGCTACATTAAATATTTCGTTGAAAATTTAGTAAAAATAATTTTAAGTCAATGAACATAGATAATTTTATGAAATAATTCAATTTTTATTTCTTTTTGATTTTCGGGTTTTGTATATAAAATAATCATACTTTTTTTCATATTTTAAAAATACTCTCGAAAAATTAACTCGATAAATACATTTTTAAAAGTAGCTCACGAATTTTTAAATCTAATTTTTTAAACTTTTGATGATTTATAAGAATATAAATAATGGTTGGCTTAATGTGCATTTTTTTTTAATCACTAATTTGACCAATTCTGAGACAACTGGACTACTTTAACTTTATTTTTTCGAGACGCAAAATACATCTAAAAAACGAAAAAATAAATAAATGCAAGATTTTGATGATAAAAATCATAAAAGATAGAAAACCTCTTGGAAAAAAGTTGTTGATAGGCTAGAACTTCTAGATTATGAGTAATAGATACTTCAATTGCAGAATAAGTTTCTTATTTAATTTACGAATAAATTGTCACTAGACTTGGAGTTTTTACAGCCCCAGTGAAAATGTATACTTTTTATTTGCGGTTAACAAAGTCAAAAGAGGGAGCGCACATCTGATATGAAACTCGACGAGCATACCAATGACCTATGACGAATATGATTTTTTTTTCCGTCAACTCGGCTTGGTCGTGTCACCCTACCAATACACCGGCAATAAGCCATCCATTTTGAACACAGCCAAACCATCTACGTAAACAAGCATATCACGAACGAGTCATTTTATCAGATAAAGTCGCGTTATCAGTCTGCCAAGATAGGCAGCGCAGGGACGCTCGACTTTGACAGAGGACAAATAAAACCGCAAGTAGACACATCGATTTTTATAAACGTGAGAGAAAAATATTCACTCATTTTTCCGCGAGAAATCCACGAATCAACACATCCATCTACAACCTACAAACCTAAAACTAGCCTTTAAAAAATCCTAACAAATAAAATTGTGCTCGTAAAACGTGTGTGTGGCACTTGACACAATTGTGCAGAAGTTTTTTCTCCACGACAATTTCATCATCCTGTTGATAAAAAATAAAAAGGCATTCTGGCAACGATGCAGGGCCTTTACCCAAGCCTCTCAGAGAAGTTCCGCAGCGAGGGAATCTGTCCAATTTGCCTGTCGGAGATGGGAGTCACGCCCAAGTTCTCATGTGTGAATGGTCATACAGTGTGTCCTCGTTGTAAGCCATACTACAGCTCATGTCCAACATGCCAATCGCCATTGGACAGGGAAATGACGGAGGAGTACCAGTATCATATGCCACCGGCTATCCACTCGATGCCACACCCTTACCCACTGTATCCCCCAAGGTATGAACCCTCTAATCGAGTTGATTTCCGCAGCTGTGTAATTTAATGTCATGTAAGTAATCGTAATTTCCATTTATGTTGCCAGTGCTCCGTTTATAGACCATGAACGAAGCGAGATGAAGGAGTATGAGCTTCGCCCCTGCCAATTTTCACGTTTGGGCTGCTACGCACGACTGCCCGAACACTTAAGAGACCTACACGAGTCGCGGTGTCAGTTTCGTCCTCACCTGGAGCACCAGAACTTGCCAACGGATCTGGCAGTTGGGGACAGTGAGTTGGTTGACTGTAAGTATCACTTTGTCGGGTGCAATGTCCGGTTGCCCGAGTGGAGGAAATACGCCCATGAAAATCACTGCAGTTACAAGGTGAAGGACGATATGGCCGATATTGAAGCGAGTTTCACCAGCTTAAATGTTGAGGATGAGTACAGGCGAGAGAAAATCGTTGAATGCACGTTTGCCACGCGTGGATGCAAGGTCATGGTGCCTCGGACTTGGAAGGAAGCTCATGAAGAGTACTGTAAATACCGCAACTATGGTGATTATGATGAAAATCGAGTGTTATTTTACGTTCCTGATGGAGTCGAAGAGCAGGATGAATGTGAACCATGCTATTGGAGTTTTTATGGATGCTGTGAGCAGCCTCGACGAGGCGACAAGCAAGCTCATGAGGATCAATGTTTCTATAAAAGACTACCATGCCGGTATAAGGCTTATGGCTGTCGGGAAATGCTTAAATCTGAGATGAAAGAGTGTCATGAGGAGTCTTGCAGTTATTATTCGTAAAAACTTTCTCTCGGATTTTGTTATAATCGGAATAATTCGACCTTTTGCTTCATTGATTGATTAATCGATCGATATGATCGACGTGATAATGAGATTTTGTATTTCGATAATGGATCAAATTTATAAGGAAAGTAATTGTCACCTTTATAAAAATTCATACGGAAAAAGTGAAATAATGTAATACATAATTTTTTATCATCAGTATAAATTTATACAATTATTGCACGCCCCTTATACAAAGCAATATATACGGTGTGTTCTGTATATATCCCGTACAAAAAAAAAATTAATTCACTACGAATTTGAATCAGAATTAAAAAAAAATTCAAAAATAATTTGTAAGAATGAAACTATAGATTGATAATGTGTGTTTTAAAAATTAAATAATTATCAAACACACACTTTTTTATTGTGTCTAAAATTCTGTAAATATTGAACTGCATCAATTGTATACACTCGCATATAGAATAAAATAATATTTTTTAATAATTGCATGTATAATTGTTTAAATTTTTCACGTGCGCAATTTTTTTTTTTTTTTTTTTTCAATTTCTTTCCAATAATTTATTAAATATGAAAATTTTTTAAAAATGTTAAATGCCTGGTTATTTATTTTTCATAAAAATAGAGACAAATTTTTCGATGAAAATCAAAACAAAAATTAAAACTTTAATACTTGTGATATTATAAAGATTTCATAATAAAGGAAAATTACTACATTTCAAATAGAAAGAATATATAGAGAATTGAACATGCGTTTCAAAATATTTTATAGAAATTGGCAAAAAAAAGAAATTGATTCAGCCTATAACACCATTATTTGTTTGCAAAGATATTGTGTGCACAAAGGTATATATTAAAAACTGCTTTATTGCCAGATTTTTCACAATCTACTCTATTTATCCTTAATACATCGGCATTCAAGATATACACAATAAGAAGCAACAGTAAATATAACTGGAAATCTTTTGAGTTCTTTCTCAAGAAATCCGAAACCTTCTGGAAAATACGATGTACCTTTGCTAAAGCAAAGAAATGACCTGGGGCAATTTTCTAGAGGCAACACACGCAAGTGGATGACTGTATAGAAGCTGCGAAAAGTGGCTAGCTCGATGAAAAAAAAACTCTTCGAGAGGAAAAAAGCATAAAAACGACTACTGGTTTGGCGTGTATGCAATAAATTTCCATCGCGAATTCTTAAGCACTGTCTGACACGGACCGAGTGCCCGTACCGTCTAAAAAGAACTGACGTTTATCACCCACAAAGTGATATTCAATTTAAAAACCACTTAAAAAACTTAAAAAAAAAATATATTAAATGTTCAACAAGTTTCTTTAACAATCGCTAACTCAAGTTTTTCTTGTTTTGAAAATGTAAAATGTGCTTATCACCAGTGTCACAAATAGTATACTGAGCACACCCATACGTACGAAGTATATAAAATTTCATTGCAGCCTCGTAACAAAGGTCGAACCAGTCTTTAAACGTCTTTAGGAATGTTCTTAATCCGAATGGGTGCATAATAGGAATGGAATACCTACAAAGGCGCGGTGCACACGCTATCGATCAGCTGTAAAGAGTGTTTTATTATTTTAAAATTGATATAAAAGGTAGAGAATGTCATGAAGCAATTTATTACATGAAATAAAAATACGCGCTTGAGCGTCGGCGATGAGACATCCAACACCTGGAGCCTAATGGTGGCATGAACGCCCCTTTTACGTCTCAAGCTATACGGTTAAACGACTGGTATATCGTTATATAGCCAATTTGTAACGTAGATGTGGGCACAAGTTGGGATAGAAGCGATTTGAGCTTCCAGATTAACCTCATTTTTTTCCTTTCCTAATAATACTTTTTCCTATATATATATGCAATGAATATAAATCGTCAATAAAAAATATCGTAAAAAATATTTTAACATGTCAAAATCAGGGATAAATTGTTGGCAAATAAATATAACAGTCGAAGAATTGATTAAATTAGGGTTTCATGGTAAAATAAACATTGAAAGTAAAGAAAATTTATCAGGACTATGTAGATTGAAGGGATAGGCAAATTCGTGAATCCTAAAACCTGAGAACATGCGTCTATAAGAGAAAGAAAAAGAGAGAAAAAAAATCCAGATGTAAGTTTTCAGACTGAATAAATATCAAATGAAGAACTAAAGGATGTACACAGGTCCCTTCTTCGACGTGTGTTTCTATATAAGGTCGAAATTTCACGCAGAGGACATGGATGTTTTTTCCTTCGAGTTCTGCACAGTGACGGACAAAGGGGACTTGTTTTACATAGTAAAGACCGAGAGGGCGTTTCGCAACGGATCCTGGACTACCTTAAAGGGGACGATGTTGGAAATTTAACTCTGATAATTCACATTCGACTTGCACAAAGACCTAATAGTACACGTTCAATACGTATACACTCTTGGGTTGTGGAATTAAATCTCAGATGAAAGGATAAACAAAGATAGAGGCATAAAATTTGGCTTTGATCTCATAATTTCCACCAGCTTTCATTCATTTAGTTAATTATACAGGTGGCTATAATTATTCAATGAAATGTAAAAGCTCGGTATAATTCGCTTGAGAATTGTGACCAAGTTCAATTAAATTTGCCGTCAGGTATAATGGAAAATTGTGAAAGGCAGCAATTTTAGAGTTAAAATCATCTCGAAATATTAGAAAATGTTCATTTACCCGTTGGTTAATAATAAAAATGTCGAAAAAAAATTTTTTTTTCATTGTAGAAAAATGATTTAGATATTGAATTCTTAGTTACATAGATTGCTGAGTGATTTTTTTAATAAAAAAAATTGCTGAAATATCTACTATAGGCCAATCTAAAATGCCACTACTGTATTGCATGTTTTATTCTACTTTTACTCGTAGTGTTAGTAGCAGCAGTGGTATAGAAGTACCAGTGGGTGAGTGAATTGTACCCTTGGGGAACCACAGACTGGGCCTTGAAGGGCACTACTAGAAGTCAAGCCAACTTTAATTAAGACACAGGTGTTGGGTGTCTCAATGGAGTGAGGTTTTTCCACTAGAATTAATACAAATGTGCTGATAAATATTTGACTAACTGTATACACACAAGTCTTAATACATTAAAATTTATTTCCACCAGAGAAAATGCATGCTCTACCTGTAATTGGCACCTATAATTAGCACTAAGCTTCTATCGAACTTCTAACATTCCTAATTTTATTAAAAAAAAAAATAATAACTTGGTAAATTAGAAGAAAAAAAATTTTTTTTTTTTTCATTCACCAATCATTAAAAATAAATAAAAATATATCGACGGCAGAAATCACTATATAAATAAAATATATAAATATATAAATACCTAATCAGTACTATTGATCAATTTTTTTTATTTCGTATTTATTTGTATTCGTTTTTTTTTTTTTTATACTAATAATTTGTATTATTAGTATTGTTTGTAATATAGAAGTATTAGTATTGTTTGTAATATAGAAATTTAGAACGTGAAAATTCCTGTCGTCATTGGTATTTTAAGAATAATATAAAAATTTTAAATGAATTCATTAAATTTTCAATAGTATTAAAATATTTAATTTCAAAGAAAAATATTGAAAATTCATGTCACTACATGAGTTTTCAATATTATTATTAAAAATTAATATATTGCATCAAATCTTACTATAACACTAAGAAATTTACATCAGATGTAAATTTAATGCATTAGTTTTGAATTTTCATATAGATTTCTGAATGAATTTTCAAGATATTTTTTTACAGTGCAGACCAGTCCAGTGTAAGGATTATGGAAATATTTTTTGCCTGAAGTATGTATAGCACTGAAATATCCTTAGAAAATCCTTGTGGCTTGGATGTGCCATTCAAACCGACTTCGATTGACTCCTCAATCACTAAATGCATATATTCATAGCGTAAACCCTCATGCTCTGCATCAGGATGTGTGTATGCATCCCTGAATCGCAGTGTTGGATGTCATCAGGATCAATCTCGTCACACCACGCAGCGACTAGAGACGATGGCACTATCCCCAGTTAACGATAAAGCCTTAATCACTCAATTCATGCACACTGCACACTCCTGATAAACGGTGAGATCCGGTCGCACGCGCAAGATGAACAGAGAGGTCACCATTGTTCCGAGAGCCAAGCGACAGTTTGCTTGCACCGTGATTTAATTATTGTTCAGAATTACATCGAGATTGTTTAGTCAGTTATTTTGTGACTTTAGCTTTCAATAGAGCTTCGAAAAAAATTTTTTTTTCATTGCTGGCAGTGATTTATATGCGTGATGTTAAAGGGGATGCTGAAATACGTTTAATTGATATCCGAGAAGACAAAGTGTAATAGAGTATCATTGAGCTCTAATATCAAGTATCAAAAGCTCTACTGCTTGACCAAGCAACTCGACACGCGCGATATATTTATGTCAATTATTATGTTGCGCTCTGTATAACGTGAAAATCATCCAATCAATCCACAGAATGTCTCTGACACTGATCGAAGATCTGATTATCAGTGATGATCAAGAAAACTGAACGAAAAATTTTTTTAATTAATATAATAAATGGCCGATAGACTTTAAACGACGCCAGGGGGTTACAGATTTTTTTTTTTTTTAACTAACTTTGGGAGTGTAAAGTAACTGTAGAAAAAATATCATCACGGAGCAGAAAATTTAACAGAATATTGCATAATAATTTTTAAAACAGCGCCAGGGGGGTTGAATATTTTTTCGAGGGGAGCTCTTTAGTTTCTTATACAAGTATTAAAAAAATTTAATCGAAAAGCAAAACATTTAACACGATATTCCAAAATTATTTCGCAGAAATTTGGGGTTTAGAGGGTGCTCGATGATCTTGAAACGATCCTAAGGGGTTGTTGATTTTTTTCGAGTGTTTTTTGGACCATTTAGTAATTATAAAAAAGAAATATCATCGCAAAGAAAAATTTTTAACACTATTTCGCAAAAATTATCCTCCATTTTCACTTAAATTTTAACCTCTTGTCTTAGCTCTTTAAATTCGATCAACACACGGACATAAACAAAAGACTTATGCCCATTGACGTGTAAAAAACACAAAAAAATTGTAATCATTCAAATATAATTATTAAATATCAAAATGGATATCTTAATGTTTGTCAAATCGAATTTTTTTTTTATTTACATTTAATGAGGCTTGAGTTGGGGTTTTTAAAAGCGAGAAAATTTCTCTTAAAAAAATTGTGAGATTAATTGGATCTCGATGATGACAACTTGATCAGTTTTGATGTATATTACGATGTCACGGAAAGAACTGACGACGCGTAAAAGCCGATTCACGCGCGTTGGTGTCTCCTCGTCAACTCAAAAGTATAGAACCTCCATTGACGCTTGGCTAGAGGGTGCGTGTGTTCTGTACTGTACCTCTGGCGTCAGATTACGCTTCTCTCACATAAATACGCTCGCTCTTGAACGAAATGGCGGCTGCTGGTGCCGAGCAGGACCGCGAACGCGGCTGATGGGATAGGATACACACGCGAAGTTCATAAATCCTGACGAGCACAGCGCGAGATACGCATCGTTCGTTTTTCATTTTTTTTTCCTTCCTTTATATTCGGCCCCTCAATTTTTTTAATCTTCATTTTAGGCATATAACCATCACGTGAATTTTCATACCATAAAATTCAGAAAATTAATTTTTTCTCTATGACAAAAAATCTTATTCAAGAACTGTTAATTTATATTTCAATTTATGGTTTTTTTTTTTACATTGAAAAACTAATCGTAAAGTAAAATAATCGTACATGAAAAAATGCCTGAAAAAATTTTGAAATTTTTATTTGAAGTATATGACAGAATTTAAGGGAAGCTGTGACCATCATTAATAATCATGGATTAATACTGTTACGGAGAAAATTCAAATAATTCTTTGTTCAAAGATTAAAATGTTTAATCTCAACCCTTCTGCACGAGGGGGGATGGCACGAAAACATATTCACGATGCCCAGAAAACGCCTTGACGACGACAGAGTATGGTAAGAGAGGATTTAATGAAACAGAGAAAAATCTTTTGCCGTGGCATTTTGTAATGCAAATGTACAAGAGCAGTTGGTGGAGACCGGTGAAGGGTCTACCCATATAGCGCCTTGGTGTTATTGCCCAGGACGAACGAAATAAAGAGCCTGAATAAAATAGAGTAGAAGGAAGAAAATCCGTTCATCTTTTACGATTTGAAATTCTACGCTCGATCCAACGAGATCACGTCCCAGGCGTATGGTAGACTCCAGTTTTACTATACAGTCAACGAAAAATCTAATTTTCTCCCCATTTTAATTACATCCACGGTGTAACACAGTCAATGATAAGGCTGAAAACATCATTCGAATTTTTATGACTACAGATTGAACTGAGAAACTTTCACTTAAAGTTCAAATATTGCGTAATTTTTTTTTTTTTTCATTTTTACCATTAAAAAAATATCAGACTATTTTGATAATTCAATAATTTCTATTTATAGTCAATTTATCAATTCATTAATTTGAAAAAATGCAAAAAAAAATTAACTCTGAGTTGAGAATTATTATGGATGTTTAGCAGAAGTTTCAGAATTTATTTTGATCAATGTTTTTTATTATATTTTTTTATAGTGTTTTGCTGGAAGTAAAAAATCATTTTCTCTGTCAATGCACTGACAGACACGCAATACAAAGGGAAAATGTACTGTCATTCAATTAACAGTCCTTTGTTGAAATGAACACTGGCATGGTGCTACCCTTTGTACCAAAATCAAAAGAGAATACTTTACGCCGAATAGGCAAAAATTAAATGCAGGTGAATTTAAAATTTTCATGAAATGTGTTAATAGCAGAAAACAATCATCATCAATTATAATAAAATAAATTTTAATCTTTTATTAACACATTAAATCAAATCAATTTTTATAAATAAATTAATTTGAATTTAATTTTTAAAAATCATTTTGAATAAAATCACATTTTTTAAATCAATTAAATATTTTTTTCCACACTAACTATAGAAAAATATGTCAATTGAAAAATCTGAATTTTAAAATTTTTTTACAGTTAGTAAAATAAAATAAGCTATCACATAAAAAAAATAATAATAATGTGATAAAACAGTAATAAACTGTAAAAAGAACAGAACGAATAAAAATTTTTTTCTACTCCATATTTTTTATTAACTTTCTGAGTATTAAAGGTTTTAAAAATATTTAAAATAATTAATTGATGATGGAATCGGACATTTTGCCGTTAAATTTATCAATTGGACAGGGTTAATGTGTTTTCCCCTGGCTCTAATTCGACTTATTGTCTTACAAGCACATGTGTAGGAATGGCATTCACACGAGAAAATACCACTCGATTGCATTGTGTATATCAACGAAGAGATTATTCAAACGACAATTTCACCCTAGTCTGGATTTCAGCAACTAATTATCGGACTACCCCTTTCACGAGTGTTCTCCCACTCCGCGTTTCGCGCACAGCGATAACCATAAATCGCCAGTTTATAATGTCAAAAAAATGCACATGGAATTTCCCAATCGCTTGTATCACATATTCATATACCGAATATACTCATACAATATGAGCATAGTTAGAAAAAAAAATCGATGTCACACACCAATTCCAGCTGGGGATGCTGCTTGTTTATGAAAACCAAGCATAAAAGCATACCGATCGCAATTTCCACGCATGGTACACGCGAGAAAACACAATTTAGCGTTTGATTCATCGGCGGTAATTAAAGGGTAAAACGTCAGAGTACCAGCTGTGACCAACGACTCGTACGTGAATATTGTGTTAATAATAGCCTTTGATTTTACTTTAAAAAACGTCCCTACAAAAATCACCCCATGGCTGTCTTAATTTATTGAAAATAACTCGCAAAAAATTTGTTATTAGACAAATTTCAACTTAAAAAATTGATATCTCGTTAACAAAGTGTGAAAGATGAAAAAATCTAATTTTGAAATGTTTTTTATTGAATTGAATAAATGTCCTGCTTGTATCTCGTCAAGCGAGTTTCTGCTTTCGACGACACATACAATTATTGCCATGTATACAATCACAAGAGAAGCTGTCATATGACTTGAACCACGTTGTAACAAAGTAGTCGTCGAAAACAAGGAATATGAATACATTTCTGTGAAACTTTGCAAAGTATTTGCTTGTTCCAAGTGTGTTCACGACACCAGGCACTTGATGTAGAGACACTCGTGAAGAGTAGCTGTCCTCACCAGCACGACTGGTGTGTAATTTACGAGTGTAGAGGTAGGTACGACTCTGCACAATGCTTATAAAAATGGAACAATCTGAGATTCGCATGCAAAAGAAATTTCTATGCCAAAATTCGACCATTTACCTACAAAAATCTAAAGAGAATCCTTCCCCAAGGATCAATCGATTTCTAAAACTCAAAAAAATAAAGCCTAAATTTCATTCTAATAGGTATATAAATTTTCAAAAATTCTAGAACCATAAAATATACCGTTAGAAATCCTTGGATGGGCCTGAATTTTTTAGCGGGCTTTTAAAACATGATAAATCATAATTTCTTGATACGAGGCATGAAAAACAAAAAAAAAATCGAATTTTTTGAGCCACCCTAGTATATATTTCATAATTTCATCAAAAATCATCATGGCATCTGTAATGAAAGAAAATTTACATCTATAATGAAAGATCTAGAACAATGAGAAGTCTTCTAACCCAGGGATATTGAGTGAAACCGCAGATGAATCATGGGTTGCAAAACGGAACTCCAAAGACTATTAGACGCATCTACGTTGGTAATTCTTGGCCAAGAGGGTCCGAGTACGGTCCGAAAACTTTCCAGCAACTTCAAACACTCTATACATATATATTTCTTGATCGATCACCTCCATGCATATGTATCCGATCTTCGTCCGATGCAAATAACTTTTGAGAAACCCGACACCGTACTTATACATATTGCACATCCGTTGAGGAAACTGTGTTTGACACTGGATTCGCGAGTTTGACTCAAACAAAAGTTTGACGTTCAAATGTCTCGGATATTTGTATGAAACGAAGAGAACGCAAGAATTTTTTCTTTTTTTCCCATCAAAAGTCATGATAAATAAAAAATCATGCCTAATCAAAAAAAAAATCCATAGATATTCAAAACTGTCTGAAGTATAGGTGGAAATTTTTTTTTCCAATGTTTAAATTTAGTTTATTAAAAAACTAAAACAAAGTTACAGTAATATTTGTGGTTTTTAATGAACTTTAGCAAATTTAAATTGCACATAAAGTGATAAAACAGATTGTTTCGGTTTTAGAGATAAAATGAAAAGCGAATGTTGAATTAAAGTCGAAGAAAATTCACTGGCGCAGCTGTGAGATAGCCAAAAGCAATCACCTCTCAGCGGTGTTTTTCATCGTTGAACGAAAAGGGTCCCCAATCATCAGTGACTTTATTGGCACTTTGTGCCAACGCTGACCAGGTTTGTATCGACCACCGGGTGTTATTATACGGTTGGGGATTATATTGCCAATACTTTCACAAAAATGTGACCATGAGATGATACACTGAGGTCAAAAAATTAATGTATATAATATATACACCCTTTTGCAATATATATTATTTACTTCAAATTAATTCTGTGATATATTTCTCACATGGGAGGGAATTAAGATCATTTATCAACTAACAATAAAACACTGAATTCATCGACATTATTTTATAAAACCGAAAAAAAAAAACATCGATTTTAACTATCATATCAAAATAAGGCTGATCTTTCACTCGAAATAATAAAATTAAATTCTTCTCCCAAGGTTTTATCCTTAAATATGTGTATCATCTCCAAAAGGTATAACTTTAACGTAAATGAATTTTTTTCGCTGGCTTATAATAGCCAAAATTTAATTATAAATAAATTATTTTCTCGATTTTCAAGGATGTCGATAGAGCTTTGGGATATCGAACTGTTGGGATTTTGTTTATTTCCTATCACTAATACTGAAAAAAAACGCCCAATAAGTAGTTGTTTTTTTTTTTTTCATTAACATCACGATAACTCTTTAAATAATTGAGATAACACAAAATATTATAAGAATCAAATGATAGAGAATTTAATTCTCTACAAAAAATGAAGAATAAATTTTTGCAATATACTGCTTCATTTTCGCAATATTTAAAAAAAAAAAAAAAACGAATTTTAAAAAATTCATTCAAAAACTAACGAGGATTAAAAAAATTATTTTAAATTTTTTATAGAAAATTTAATCAGCTTTCTCATTTAACTCTAATAACATTTTTTGTTATCTTGATTATTTTTGAAATTATCGTCAAAAAACTAAAAAAAAAATCACGAAAATGCCAATATATTTTCCTCTTGGTAAATTTTAACAGACAGAAAAAATTTTTCTCCAATTACCTTATAATAAAAATATTATTCTAGGCAACAGAGAGTTACAACTGGAGAAAAAGAAATGACAGAAATGTACAAAAAATTGATTAAACTAGTTGATCTAAAAAAAAAAGGGCTTAGAACTCAACAGAAATGTCTAAAATGAATCAAAATCTCTATCTAGACACTGCGAAATTGAAGCGAAAAAGTAAAGAATTAAATTTTTAACTAAAAAATGAAAGAATATATTTTGAACATCGACCGGAAAATGAGGAAAATGCAGAAATTCAGGCGGCAGAACAACGAACACTCACTTGGAGAAAAGAATTGTCAACTAGAACTCTCATTTCCGACTAAAAATAACAAAGATTATCGGTTTGCCTTGGATCTTACAGTTCCCTCACTGTCTCAAAAAGCACACGGCGAAAAGATAACCAATCCACCTTGATATTGATCGTTTTATCAACCAAAATATCGATGAATGTGGCAGAGAGTCAAATTACATTATTTCTGGCTGTAAAAATAAATGATCAAAATGTTGTAGAGAAATTTTAAGCACAAGACGCCACTGAAAAGCGTATCAACGTCGCGTGCTCATTAACATGACATATTTAATGATAAAAAAAAATTAATCGCGTTCATTAAATGATTATTTTGATGATTGTGGTCTAATTAAATTGGCTAGGTACTCCCTGTTGCGTTAAAACTTTTAGATATTCCTCACAGAGTGCCTATAGACTATTGAACAAACTCAAAAATAAATGTAAATGTAATTTACCTCATTTCTTTTAATCTATGGGGTTGTAAGGTTCAGCATTTATTTTCTGCGTTCACTACAGCACTTTGTTACTTGGCATTTTTACCATTTTATGAGAATCCAATATTTTTGCTGCTAAAAAATAATTATAGAGAAATTAAGTATTTACCTTTGTCCTTCTCCATCAGCAGAATTTTCCATTCATCAACGATATTGAATCCCACTACAAAAAAAAAAAAAAACAATGTAATTGAAATCAAGGATAATACTGTGAGAATAGCCTGAAGTATGTGTAGTTACTAACCGTAGAGTAAAATGCTGAGGACACACTTTGCAGGATGATAAAAAAAATAACACAAAAACACTGCTACACTCGCGAAATTTATTACACAAATCATATTCACACCACAGCCAAAATGTTGCCGCTAGATTTTGATGGCTTAGGTCATCACGCAATGTCAAGATATTTCTGTGAACCATCAATTATTATTTCACAAACCCACTTTGTTATATTTCTGCTATTCCACTGTTGTATTATTGTAACGATTTCGATATTTCTCTATAATATTACTTGTGTTTGAATTATTATAAAAAACCTGAATGATAAACCCGACACGACGACGCTAACCAAGTGACGACGCCATTACATGGAAAATTCACACAGATGATGTGACCACATATATAGATCTACGCCACTGCACTAGCGCCAAGTAGCGGTGAAATTTTGAACTTTGTCGATAAATAACCGACTGCACCGTCCGATTAGTCAATAGTATTTGATTTTAAAAAAGTCACAGCTAATCATGATTGATTACAATTCTCATATGTAATTTTTAAACGTTTAATAAATGAAGTAAATCAATTACACAACGGTAAAACGTCCCAGGAATTCCAAAAAAAAAAATTTTAACATGATAAAAAATAATGATAAAATTTTAATTTAACACATTTAGCATGGGCAATAAACAAAATTCATAAAAAAAATTGATAAAAATAATAACATAAACGATAAACATTCGAATTTTCATCGAAATAATTCTAATAATTAATAAAAACGTTATGTGATCAGCACGTAACACTTGTAACACTTACGTAATCTTTAAAAAAAAAATAAATGAATAATGTTATAAATAAATTGATGTTTCAATGGCGCCAGACATGTCACACCTTCTCCTTCGACCTCTCAAATGAAACGGGTATACATTTTGAAGATGAAAGAGACTTTCTTCAGCTCTGTTGCGTCGTCACCTGTATAATCATCAATCATCCGAGTAAAAAGAAGAATTCTTTGCGACAATAAAAGACAACCTTTTGGCCAATAGCCTTTTCATTATAGAGTGTCTCTGCGTGTCCTTCACGAACCAATTAAATAAATGGCAGTAAATTGTGGGGTGGATTTTCAATGTAACATCGAGTCACTTGAATGGAGTTTAAAACGCAGCAGCAGCAGCGTTTGTTTCTTCCATTAGCGATACTGAGACGGCGTCCCTGTGGCTGCTGGTACCACTTTATGCCCCTTGTGCTTATAAATCCTGGCGTGGAGCAATCGTTACAAGTATGAAATTGTCGATATATGCTAACAAAGGCTTCTCATACGTTGTCGAGCTTTCATCATCAATTTCGCATTGCAGCTTTCTCGATTTTTCCATTGTTTTCCATTCATCAAGTGAATCATTCGTCAAAGCTTTCACCCCATGAAATTCACTAGATTAAATATGAAAAATAATATCTTATAAAACATGCAACAATTTAATGTCACAATAGTCACAAAAAGTGGTGTGAAAAATGCAAAAAAAAATTGTTTAAATTCACATTTTGACCATTTTTACAGATTTCATAATTCCTGAGCGATCTTCAAAAATTCCTATATCGAATTTGGGGTTGAGAGAGTAGTTCTAAAACGACGCTAAGGGGTTGCTGATTTTTTTAGGCATTTTTCAGACTCTCTGAGTTCTCTCAATCTCTGGTGCTAATAAAAAAATGTAAAAATAATTTATAGATTATAGAGATAATATTTCTGCGGTTTAAAGCATATAGAAAAATGGGAAAGAGTCTGAAAAAAAATTGATAGCCAATCCGAGGGTGACTAGAGTGTACCGAGGGTTGACGACATGGTGAACGAAGATACACAAGGCCTATTTAGTGCTATACAGTGGCTGTGTCAACATTATTATACCGCAGATTCCCAAGAGAGCACCAGAGACACACGTGAGACTATATAACGATCTTCAGTATACGTATCAAGTCAGAAGCTCTTGTCTTTATCTTCTTAAATATGAATATCATATTTAAAAAAACACCAAGCTGTAGAACGAAATTTTTCAACAGAACAATCACCCAACAAAAAACTATAAATATTATTCGACGAGTATAACGACGTGAAGGATCAAAAGTCTTATTACACTCTATTGGCCACAAAAAACTGAGCAACATGTCGCCCATTTTCACTACAGTCAACTCACAGCAAAAAAGCTCCGGGAAAATTCTAGCGAACGAAGAAACAAGTGGCGGCGTCTGCAATGACAACAAAAAACTACCAAAGACGGAACAATAGGTGAAACGACAGACGTAGACGGCGCCAAGGGGCTTCGTTTTGGTCTTCTCATCGTGAAAGGTAAGAGTCGATGTCCAATTGGGGATTGAATGGCAAAAAAGTAATAGCTAAGGTATGATACATCATCGTCAGCGCTACAAAAATATCTCTCAAAGAAAAAATCAACCAAAAAATTGATAAAACTACATAAACACTTTTATTCGAATTTTTACTCAATTTCAATGATTAAAATTTCCAAATCTATTAAAAATATTATTTTATTTCGTCTCCTGTACATTAGAAAAAATGGCAAATTATTATTCTAATTTTTCCCCGTTTAATTTTTTCCGATTTTCAAGCTATGAAAAGTAGAGGATGATGATATTTGATTGATATCATGACCATTTGATAATATCGGAGAATAACAACATTTTTTTTTAATGTATATAACATTTTCTCGACTCGTGAGTATCGATTATATGCTGCCGAACCGAGAGAATCTGAAATTCACCTTCTTTTTGCCATGAAAGGAAATCCCACGTTGTTTCCTCCACGTGAAATTGCCATTCCGTCCATCGTGAATGGACTCTGAGAGGTATATATACGTAAAACGTATTGTTGCGGATGCTCTGAACTTGCGGGTAGTTCTATCGTGAAGGGCTACCCGGCCAATTAGCCTCTGTAGAGCCCTCGATTGAATTTTACCAGTCGAACAAGCTCAAAAAGGGGAAAAACGACGTCAAGTACGTATAGCTTTGAATTTTAAAGCAGACAGACCTTAAAAAAATACCAGTCACAATCTAGAAAAAAACCACCGCGTAAAAATATTCATTTTATCAGAAATAAAATTCTCAACTCTTTTTTTCTCATTCAATTGAAAGCTCAGTTACCTCCCGTGGATAAAGAAGAGCAAACGCGGTGAGCTTCTCCTCGTCGGTAATACTGGAAGTTTCACGTGATTGTTGATAACGTCAATCTCAAGCTTTTATGTCGGGGGAGAGAATAAAAGCTCAAGTCGATAACAATAGACGTTCTTTCTACTGACAAATGGTAAAATAGAAAATTTTTTTTCAAGGATGTTCTCAAGGATAAACCTGAATAAGCTTCGCTGTTCTTGAGGTCAACGACCACTGAACTAGATGTTGCAACAGTATCGAGAAAAATAAAAAATGATATTAAATTAGATCTATATCCCTAGCGAACCTACTTCTCTGAAAAACCTAAAAAAAAATTTAGAAAAAATGTTCTGTGGTGAATTTTAAAAATAACTAAATACGTGTCACTCCGTCTGAAAATGCGCATTTCTGATAAAGATCTTTTTCCATTGGGGAAATATGAAGAATAATAACTCATTAGATATCGAAAATTTTTCTACTCTCCGCTCTGACACTTGGCAGATAAAATTTGACTGGAGATTGAGATTAGACGGAAATATCAACTTAAGAATTTTATATTCTATTTAATCGGTTAGAGAATAATTAATTCAAATAAATTAATTTTGTTTATATTCATGTTTTTTTTTTTCAATTGTTTTCAATTATATTTTGTATTAAGTGAAATTTATTATTAATAATTGAAGTTGGCATTGAACTGAATTCATTTTTACTTATTGTATGAAATTAATTGTTTTAAAGGTGTCGCCTTGAATGTTTCAGCGTTTCCGGTTATTCTTTGGCCACTGATGCGAATAATGCGAAAAGGGGATGAAAATGATATAATGAGCAACACAATTGAAGAGTATATAAATGTAATTAAATTAAACGAGAAACTTTTACTTAATAATTCATTAAATGTGTAGCGTAATTAATCCACTGATAACATTCGTGATTTTAGATATTTTACGGTTTGAAAAGTTCGAGATCTTGCGTATTTTTTAGTCATCAATTACGATCAAAATATTAAAGAGTTATGACGTGAAAATAGACCTAATTCAGGTAGTGATAAGATAAACATCGCTTAATTCAAATGAATACAATCAAGAGATTGAAATAAAATGTCGAAAATTAGATATGATAATTTAGTAGTAAAATATCCTGATTAAAAATATGAAAATTGATTTATTCCACTTGACATGGCGAGACTTGGGAGAATGTCAGATTATCTACGTACAGATAAAAGCCTGACAAACTATATCAAAATTAAATACTGAATTTACTAACAAATATTAAAAAACTAAAAAAACTTTGAAGAAAAAATTTCATTCATTTTATTAGTATTTTTTTTTTTTTGGTTGTGAATATTTAATTATCAGAAACTTTAGTGTATTCCACATGAAAATGAGAGATTGTTTGAATTATTTTTATTTAAAAAGAAAAAAGTATAACAATGAAATTTTTTTTTTTGTGGAGAGAAAAAATAATTTGTGAGGATGAATAAACTCCTGAGTCCTATTGACAACTGTAAGAGTGTGTCAGTGCACTCTCGTGGCATCCTCGCGTGCACAAGAAAAAGTTTTCTCAACTGAAATGAGAGCCTGTCGAGTTGCTGCAGAGAAAAACGGTGTAGGGAACGAATGAGAGAGCAAAGGCAGAGCTTTTACGGTCGCCAGAGTGGAGAATTCAGTGAATGGTCAGACTTTAGTATGTATATGCGTATAGACGACCCAACGCGGAGCTGTCAGACCGGGACAATTTGATAGAAACAAGTCCATCAATACTGATCCTCTATTCTACGACATCCTTTGAGGCTTCAAAGTATATTTTATTTCAATCATCTA
Organism: Macrocentrus cingulum; assembly: GCA_002156465.1. Taxonomy (NCBI): domain Eukaryota; kingdom Metazoa; phylum Arthropoda; class Insecta; order Hymenoptera; family Braconidae; genus Macrocentrus; species Macrocentrus cingulum. Next base: position 31,277 of record MVJL01008983.1, on the reverse strand, counting down.
TTCATGATATCCAATACAAAAAAAAAATCCCCACATTGCCCTAGAATTTAAATGTTACTTAAAATTGTAATATCTTTTCAAAATACATTATTTTTTTCATTAAATAAATTTTTCCCAAATCTAAAACATTTTTTTCCTTATGTAATTATACATATCTAGTGAAATGAAAATTTTTTTACAAAATTAAAAAACAAATTATTTCTAAAATTGTGTACCTTCTATTTTTAATTAAATTATTTTGAGAAAATTAACGTGTATATTAGGGTGACTCAAAAATATGATTATTTTTGCAGATTTCAAAATTCGTGAGCGACTGTAAACTATGATTTTTTGATACAAGATACAATTTTCTATTGATTGGCAGATTTATTTAATTTTTTCTGTAGAATATTGTATGGCTGTATTGTGAATTACACCAGAGACCTATAAAATGAAATTTTTTTGAGTAGATAAATTGTTGTCATCAAAGTCCATCATGATATGGCTTTGTACACGTGCCATTGACGTTTGGTTAGTGTTCAATGACCCAAAAGGCCGCGAGTGAAAGAGTGTTTATATCGAACGAGAATGCAATTTCACCCGAATTAATTCACCAGCGGAGATTGGAATTTCATTGCAATCTATATCTGGCAATATTGATCCAAATCTGACAAAGGATCAATATTCACAGGTATTGTGTCTTGAAAATTAGCCCTCGATGCTGCAGGCTCTCTCTTTACAGTATTCGTTGCTCATCACATCAGAGAGAACAGGAAGACTTCTGATGAGATTTATAGCAAGAGCTCTTCTCACCAAAGCAGACTATAAATTCCGCGATAATAACGATCGTTTTCAGCTTAAACGTTGCAATAATGTATTTTACATGACAGAAATAATTCGATACTCTAAACATGACGTTAATTAATCGAAAATTCGATTATCGGGAGATTAAAGTTTCCAAACATTTTTTTAATTAAATCCTACTCAACTGATTCAATAAATTTATACACAAAAAAATAAATAAAATAAATTTCACTAACTGTAAAATAAAATTTGACGGACAAAATGAAAAAATTTTTCAATCAAATAAATAATTTTCATCCAAATCATGTTGAAAAAAATTTTTTTTTAATTATCCAAAAATAGATAAAAATACTTGCACACACAAATAATAAAAAAAAAAAAAAATTTTTTTCGTGGAAATATATTTTGCCTCTATCACAGAATTTCTAGTTGAGAGCGTTAGCAGAATATCTTATGAAATGTAGAACGTTACTTTGAGTAATAAGAATGAATAATGAACTAGTCTAATTAAAATTACACTGACTAATAGTAAATGAGAATCTGAAGAAATTTTTCAGGTATCACTGCGAGTATAATTAAAAATGAATTTTAATATTATACATTGCACTTAAAAAATATACAATTCTTGATAATATTATAGAAATTTGTTTGCTAGTGATGATAAAGCAGATGAGGTCAAATGAAAATGACATCACGACTTTAAGAGACTGTGCAGTGGTGCCCAATCGTTTTCTCACCTCGTGGCGATCGATCAAATCACCTCTCTACCACCTAGACGAGGCGTTCATTTAATCGAATTGGTTTACGAGCCACTCCCAAGTAACTCAGTGAATTTCGGGACTTACAATAAATAATGACAATAATAATTTTTCGCTGCAAAATATGAAAGGAATTTTTTAATGGAATATCGTGGCATCAATAAGGTCTTTGAGCTATTTGACTTTAAAAGTATCCACGGTGTCTATACAATATACATGCATAGAAGAGGCCAGTTCAATTTGTATGTAAAACAGATATTGTATCCTATTTCACAACTTTCCTGTATATAGCTTCGCCATTTTCAAAACTATAAGTTATATACTAAGTCAGAAGATAACAACCGTGAAAGTTGAGAATTTCCGAGTAAAAAGATAATAGAATGTAACTTTGAAATTTCTCATTGTATTTTTAACTCGGTGAGAAAAAGTTTAAAATGAAACATCCTTCTGAAATATACGACAATAATCACCTCTAAATTTACAACAACAAAAAAAACGAAAAAACACGACTATAAAAGCTTTTTTTAAATTAGTCATAAAATTTAAGAAGAAATCGCACATTGTCTGATGCATTTACCAACAACAATTCATAAAAAAAAAATACTATCGTGGTTTAAAATTTTATTTAGTACATGAAATATATCAAAATTTCTCAGTTTCTATCAACTACCCTCTGTTATATTACCGTTTATTCAGTTTGAATAAAGGCCCATGACGGTCTAGATCGTAACTGAGAAATTATTGCTAGCCGTGAACGATCGGCGGGAACACGAATAACGATCGAGAGGACAGAGCAAGGTGTTTCCACCTTCTATCTACACGGACCACTCTGGGATATGACTTTTGGAATGTAGCCAATGTCTCTCACGTCCATGAGACCCGATCGAGCTTGTCCCAGACGTAGAAAATTGGCCATTAACGCCATATCCAAGACTTGAAAAGAAAGATGACGTGCTTTTAACAGGATATTTTTTTCAAAACTTCCTACCTCTGTTTTCTGCAATGATTGCAATAATAAATGATCGAATAAAAGCTCTTTTAAAGTTACATTACAGAATTAATCACTTTCTATAACACGTAGAAAAAATAATAAATCAATATTTACATTTTTAATATATAAAATATTTACATTTATTAATCAATCATCATGTCCGCGATTTTTCTTATCAGATCGCAACCCATTTTTAAGTCACAATGAGCATTAAAAATTTCAAGATAACACTGGGTCAATTGCAGATTATAAAATCAATATCATATATTTTGACATAAATCAATCCTTGATCAATGTCAGTAATGCTATCACTAAATATCAACACAAAATAAAAACAGAAAATTCCGTTCTAAATATCAACATGGCCTAAACACAAATATTTCGCAGAATTCTTATCTTAACAATAGTATACATCTAAAAAATCATTTTTTTTTTAAACTGCGATTTACAAGATAATTATCTAACTACGAATACAATCTAAGTATGTACTATCTAATCTGTCTTTCTCCTCTCAATCAAAAATGTGAAACGGGATTTAGATCATCTCAGTACTATCAGAGAGAAGAATGCCGAGTTCTTGGGTATATAAATCCCAATGAATTTGGTTAAACGCACAGTTAAACATCTCCCTGGATCAACAAACGATCATGAAATCAGCAATAATTTTACTCTGCTTAGTGGTTTGCTCGCAAGGTAAAGTATATCAAAAAATTGATCATTACTTAAAAACTGAATTATTCTGTATATTTTCAATTAATTAATTACAAAACCTCCTAGCTGGCGTGGTGAGAAAGTCATCTCATGGTCGAATTGTTAACGGGGAAGATGCAACACCTGGAGAAATTCCCTTCCAAGTATGTAAATATTTTTTTTTTTTTCAACAGCAAAACGAAAATCGCAACTTGTCCGTGTTCAAAATCGAAACGACTAAAAAACCACTTAATAATTATTTCACGGTAGTAATTATATAAAACGAAATTTGTAAGGGATGTCCTTCCAATTATTTTGATGTATTATTTATTTTAAAATATTAATTACAACCGAAAAAATCTAATTTTTAACAATTTAAGTATAAAATTTTTTATATATTTGATTTTTAGAAATTCGTTAACTACTTTTCTGCCATATTATTTATAGATAAGTTTGAGAAATCAAACCGTTCCGCCAGCGTGTAGTTTAAACATAGCCATTTTTCTTTAAATCGTCAGTTTTCGCTCTCGATGCACAATATACTATTAAATCAAACGAATCAAACGAATCTGCAAGTTTAGCCTTTTTTTTAGGTGTCACTCCAATACACCTGGAGTTCATTCCACTTTTGCGGAGGATCAGTTTTAAACAGCTTTTACGTCATTACCGCATCCCATTGTGTGGACGGTAAAAGAGCCTATGAGATCAAAGTAATCGCAGACACAACGACCCTCAAAGATCCCCGATCGACGCATAACGCAGTGAAAATCATCATGCATGAAGACTACAGCGCAAGGGACTCTTGGCGCAACGACATTGCCCTGATCAAGGTGGACAAGGAGTTCGTTGAGTCCTCAACACTGAGTTTTGTTCCAATGCCAGAGATCAACATGGATATTCCAGCGGATTCAGTTGCCACCGTATCCGGATGGGGTCGTCTCTGGGTTAGTAAACAGTTTTTTGAACTTCCCTCTTTCACTGCAAACTAATAAATCATTTGACAATGGTTAAACGCAGCAAGGTGGAAGCAGTCCAATGACCCTTCAGAAGGCCGAAATTCTAATTGCCGAACAGTTATATTGCTCGAAAGTGTACACGGAATCAGGACTAAACATCCATGAGACTCACATTTGTGCACATGACCCCGTAGAGGAGACAGGCTCGTGCCACGTAAGTAAAACGTGATTTTATCGATCAAAAGTTTAGCAGACTCTGGCAATTTTTACGATGATTGATTTATCTGTAGGGTGACTCTGGTGGACCCTTGACAGTCGATGGCAAACTTGTGGGACTTGTATCTTGGGCTATGGGCTGTGCATTGACGGATTATCCAACTGTGTATACTCGAGTGCCCAAATATCTGGATTGGATTGAAACTCATGCGGTGTAACTGGCAAAATCAAGGCAGCGATTAAATATACTATGTTAATTTTGTACTGACTATCATATAATAAAATATTAATTCATTGTGCATTCAATATGATTGTATAGTTTGTGTGTATGTGTGTATAGTACTTGCCCGTCAGTTGACAGTAAAAATACTACAAAATTTAGTGAAATATACATGAGTGAAAACGGGAAAATTTAATTAACATGAAGGAAAATGCGGGAACGTTAGTTGGCTTCAACGAGAAATGGAAACTACACCATAATTGGCATAAGACAGTATATATAGGAAACTAATTTTCACATTAAATGAAGAATAGCTCAAGTTTCAAGTGTTCTTCGAATTTGAGGAGGAAAAAAAAATATATATTGCGAAACATTTGCGGAATTACGAATATAAAATATAACCAGAACTGAATTATTATTATTAAAATTAAAATTTAAACAGTTAGTGAGAAAATTAATAAAGGATAAATAAAATTCTAAAATTTTCAAAGGATCTTTCAAATTTTCATATTTATTTCCCATAAATTTGAGGGTTGGAGGTGTGCAATGGTCTTTAATACGACGCTAGAGGGTTGTGGATTTTTTTGGGTGTTAATAACTGATGTGCTGTTTATGGTTTCACCGAATATTTAGAAATATTTCATTGTGACATGAATTGAGTATACAATCAATCGTATTATCAAACAAAAAAAACATTCAAAGATTGTACGATATACGCGCGTTCGAGCTGGTACGCCATCTGCGCGAATGCGCGTTATGACGCTATAAATATTCATTAATTAACAGTCAGATCGATTTTACAATAAAACCAAACCAAAGAATCATAGAGCAGAGAGACTTGAAGAAATAATACCAATATTTTCCATCTAAATCAAACAATTATTGGAAATATGTCGAGAAATTAACGCTGAGACGAAAGATTATTGATCATTCTAAAAGATTAAAATAATCCTCATGAAATCGGAGTGTATACCGCCATCTGTAATATTCCTTAGTACACAAATTACCCATGAAAATTCTCTAATAAATCTAGAGTTGCGCAGAACACCGCGTCTAACGTCACCATCATCTACCAAAACTCAACAGACGTGATTTCGTTTTAGAATATCATTAAACTAACTAAGTGAAACGGTTTTATACAAATTTCCAGGAAATGAAAAGAATTTTGGTATTTAGTAGTTTGGTAGCACTGGCTTTTGGTAATATTTATTTTTCGCCGATTTTTGCACGTTAGGATCTCCCAATGATCAAGTGACCCTCTGATTATTCACAGCACAATCACCTTCCAGCATTGGACGACGAGTGTATGGTGGAGTCTTAGTGCAACCGACGGAAGTACCTTATCAAGTAATTATAAAATCTCGCATATCAATCCTGTAAATTATATACAATGACAGTTTTTAATTGTTGAACTACACAAGACTAACACACACAAATTAAAAAATAAAATTATAATTTATAAGTTTATAAGAGCTATAATCTTTAATAAAAATTTCTGTGTCAAAAAGCTGAAATTTTTCAGTATTTAATGATGAAAAAAAAAAATATTTATCTGTTAAAAATTGACATAAGATCATTAAGGTAGCCCAAAAAAAAAGCCCGATTATTTTTGTTTTACGTGTCTTGTATTTAAAAATCAAAAAAGTCGATTTTTTAGACCACCCTAAAGATCATGAAATCAAAAATTGAATTACTACAAACAAAAGAATTGCAGTTTCATGCTACTTTATTATTTATTTAATTTCACTTTCCAATTTGAGTCCAAAATATTTCATTATTGGATATAACGAAATTTTTGTTTTTTTTTTTTTTTCAACTCAGAAATTTTTAGCCATCAGATTAATACTTAATTGTATTTTAGGTGTCGTTCCAAAAACGACAAGATTCCAGTCACTTTTGCGGTGGCTCGATCATTACTGAAAAATGGGTCATCAGTGCAGCTCACTGCTTTGTAGCAATCTCAAGTGACAATCTAAGTGGTAAAATTGTGGACAAGTCACTGATTAAAATAATTGCTGGAACAGTTAATCTGACAGAACCAAGGTACACTTACTACCCTAAACAAATAATTGTTCATAAAGACTATGGTGTAGCAAGCTACTTGATGTCATTCGATGACATAAGCCTGACAGAAATCAGTGGAGAGTTTGAGAATAATGATTATATCAGGCCAGTAAACCTTCCAAGGCAGAATGAAAATTTTCCACCTGGACTTCCTGTCCTCGTTACTGGATGGGGCAAAACTGAGGTGAATTATTCTGCTTATGAATAATAGAAACTAGATTGACGCGAAAAACCCGACTATTTTTTTTCTTCGAGTCTCGTCGATCATAATTTATAATATTTTAACAACTCACCAGAAAAATTAACCCAATTCGAATATTTTTAGAGGTTGCGCATGAATTTTAAAATTTTCAAAAATAGTCAAAATGTGTTTAAAAAAATTTTTTTTTTTTATTTTTCACTATCTCTTAATTTTTTAAGGATTGTTTAGACATTTCAAAAATTTTGACAGTAATATGAATTGACAAAATAGTTAAAATTAATTAATTTTACAATTGTTATAATAAATAATAATATTTTTAATTTTGTTTAAAATATCATTATAATAATGTAATTTAAAAAAATTTATTTTCACTATATATAAAAAATTTTTTAAATCCGTAAATGACCTTTAAAAATTAAATATTTCAAATTAAAACTATGTATAAATTATTTAAATTACATGTTAAATAATCAACCGTAGCTGAAAAAATTTTTAAATCACATTTTAACCATTTTTGAAAATTTTTTAAGTCGTGAGCGATCTCTAAAAATGTTTAATTTGGGCTAAATTTTATGATGAGCTTTTAAAACATCATAAACTATAATTTTTTAATACGAGATCCAAAAAAATAAAATAGTTAGTATTTTTGCGGTACTATAATAGATATTTAATAACATTAGAACATTTTATAGTTTATGGATTATCCGAGTGATCTGAGGAAGGCCACTTTATTAATTGCTGATCAATATTATTGTCATACTTTTGTAAAGAAACTCTCATCCGTTTTTTTCGATAGTGATCCTCAAATGTGTGCTTACGACCCCTCTGGCTACAGAGATGCTTGTATGGTAAAATATCCAATTTAAATCAATAAAATTTAATGAAACTTTTTTTTTGGTTATTTCTAAATTTCTGCTAAGAGTAGATAAAATTTCTTTTGTTTTCATTTAGGGAGATTCTGGTGGGCCAATGGTGGTTAATAATATTCTTGTTGGTATAACATCCTACGGAACAGGAAAAAGATGTGCTGACGATAAATTCTATACCGTGTACACACGAGTATCGGCTTACGTTAACTGGATTGAAAAAAACATTGATGAAAATAACTAGACAAATTATCTAAATATTCTTGTATTATATTAAAAAATAATAATTAAAAATTTATCGAGTTTACAGAAAATTTTTTTTTTACAATAACTTGATCCAACTCCCATTAAATATTTACTGAAAGAAAGTAGTATATTACTATAAACAAAGAATTATAAAATCATTAAAAAATGCAAGTATTTTTTTCCATCCTTCGATAAACGTTGCTAATAATTTTTCGTGCGTGTGTGTGTTATTCATGGCAAAAAAATTTCAATACTGGAAGAAGTTAATCATCCATTTTCTTTATATCTTCAACAGACGTCAGCGTCAGCAGAAATCTAATCTTCGTATTTTCGTGAGAGAATTCAATGAATACTTATCAGAATGTGAGTTCGCATAAGAATATAAAATAGTGCTATATAAACTGGGGAAAAAACATGGTCTGAAAAACAGTTGAACATGAAGACACTATTGACATTACTGAGTTCGGTCCTAGTTGCGCAAGGTATAATACATATAGATTAGTTTAAAATTTTTCCTCTTATAATTATAAAACACTTTTTAATATTTCCAGCTGTGATTTCAGCTTCAAGTGATAAAGATGGTTTTGTTCGACTTCAAGATCGTAGAAACAATATTCCTTATCAAGTAAGTTTAACACCTTAGGTCATTAGTTTTTCTACTATACGGAAAATAATGTGATAAATACATGACTTTTCGCCAGTTTTCAATATAAAAAAATTTTTTTCATTGCGATAAATTGAAGAAATTTCAGTTTTATCATAAAATCATTTACAGCAGGAACTTTACCCTTTATATACATCTTTAAAATAGTTTTTTTAAATCATGTTTCAGGTGTCATTCCAACTGACGAATGATCCTACCAACTTTTGCGATGGTTCTATCATCAATAAAAAATGGGTAGTCAGCGCAGCACACTGTTTTGTAACAGGATCAAAAAATCATATGAGAAATTGGATTAATGAAGTATCAAAAATAAAAGTTATCGCTGGTACATTTAACTTGTCTAACCCACAATACATTTACGATGCTAAACGAATTCTTATCCATGAGGATTACACCGGGGAAATATCTCCGTCACACCTCCATGACATTGCTTTAGTTGAAATTAACACGGAATTTGTTAGAAATACTGACGTGAATTTTGCGAAACTTCCAGAATTTCATGAGAAATATCTAAGTGGAACATCCTTCTCAGTATCCGGTTATGGTGCGAGCAAAGTAAATATATTAAAGCACTATAGTTTAAAACCATAAAGTTGAAATAATACTTGTATGAATTTTTAGTTTGACGATGATTCGTATCTTCTTAAAAAAGGTAATGTTACGTTGACAACGCTAAATAAATGCGCGTTATGGATTAAAGAGTACTCTTCAACTGATATTTCCCACAATCACGATCTCTTGTGTGTTATCTATCCTCCTGAATACAGCGGTCCATGTTGGGTAAGTTTACGCCTAAAAAACATGTCTAAAAGACGTCCATAAATTTTAATATCCAGTTTGAAAATTTGGAAATATTTTCAATAGTGTTTTTTTTTTTACTGTTAAACTTTAAAATGACGATAGAAAATAATTTTTTTTTAATGTGCTTTATAGGCAAACTCTGGAGCTCCAGTTTTGATGGGTAGTACACTTGTTGGAGTTGTTTCATTTGATTCACATGATATATGTTTTTTAATGAGTTCACATGGTGTATACGTTCGTGTGTCTGCTTATGTCGAGTGGATTAAGAAAAATGCTGTTGAAAATTAAATATTAATCATCAGAGATATACTTATAAATATAAAAATCAATCAATTGCATTTTTTTAATGTCTTAGATGTTATAATAATTTTTTTAATGTCCTAAATTTATTTAAAAAACTGTATATATATTGGTAAAAATATAAATTTGTTTCTCTTAATCAAATTTCGGTAATTGAAGATTATACTAACATTATCGATTTCCTTAAACACAAGAGGTATTTCGGCTATTGTGGATACAGATTTGATTTCATTAGTATATAGTTAAAGGATGTCGCGACGGAGCACCCCAGGACATTGCTCCCAATCCAGGCTGCGACCCTTTTACAGTGATACTATATATATATATAAGGACACCGAACATATTCAACTGGGTGGGATGACGCTGGGTCAGCTGAGCGCTGCACCAAAAGATCAATAGGTACGCTATCACACGCGTTCACATGTTGCTCGAATTTTTTTGGAGTTATATACCCATTAAAACACTCGACTATAAAAACCGCAATTTGCTCATTCATCTAGACAGAAATGAAAAATTTGAATATATACGAGCATGAGAATTCAATTACACATTTTCCGATAAACAAATGAATAAAGTATTCAGCACATAAGCTCTAGAAAAAAAATTTTTTTTTCGCCCAAAGGATGAAATTGTTGATATATAAGCTTGATGAGGTACTTTTTCAGATTTATTTTCCATCTAACTGCTTCAACAGTGCTTTCAAAAAAAGCTTACTATTACTATACAAAAAATACGTCCTATCATGTCGAGAATGGAAATAAATTTCAGAAGCAAAGGGAAACGTAGAATCAAGGAAGTATTCAAGTTTAATCAATCAGCTTATAATATAAAAAAAAAATTAAAAGTATCATATTATTCCCAGTTACTTACAGTACATACAGTTATTTTAAAATCCAAAAAATAACCGAAAAAAATTAGCAACCCTCTGATGTCGTTTAGAACTATCATCCACAAAAAAAACTTTATGAAATAAAAATTATACATAGAAATTAGATCTTGTTACAATTTTTAGAGGTTAATAGCGCAATAAATTTTACTGCGGTTAAAAAAAAAACAAATAACGTTTGGATCATGGTATTTAAAAAAAAGTTGATTGAGTAAATAAATACACATTTATTTCTTCACATGAAACGAGTCATTTTTAACCTGCTAAATAGGATATACATATAAAAAGTAAACTTTTTAGCGATTTGCCAGACAAAAAACACCAAAACACTGACATAATTGGTTTTTGTATTCTAAAAATAATAATAAAACCGAAAAATGCAACTCTAGAGTATTTATTTTACTTAATTCACAATATACCATTTAAAAAATTCAATAAATAAAATAGTGTGATTAAACTATACTTAATAACCGATTTGGCAGAGTCGTTATTATTTATATCTAAAATTGATTTTCATTTTATAGAGTGATAAATTCTCTTGAAAAATTCCAAATTGACAGGCTTGAAGGTTTGATAAAATTCTGAGAATACCTTGTCATACTTTACCGATGAAAATTGATGGGTGAATATCAGTAGAATGTGTAAAAGTAGGTCAGACGGGCAAAGCCTGCTGCCCTAGGATGCACGGGATCAATAGCGAAAATTATTTTGTTCTATCAAACACAAAATATACGAAACTCATTTCAACACGAAGAATTTTTTTGCCTCTCAATTTCTCATGTCAATATGATAATAAAAAAAAAATCACATTAAAAAAAATTTTTTTAAAAACGTAATTATAAAAAAAATTTTGCAACTGTACCACAAAACGGATCATGTCTGAATTTTATTCACGATGAATAGAACACAGCAAAAGTACAGAGATACAGATCCAATCGAAAGTTTGCATATTGCTCTCACGTATATGTGGAGTGAGTGAGGTGGAAATGCTAAATATTCAACTAATCGAAAGCTCTACTCACCGCACAATAACTATCAATATCTAATTCAATTTTAAACCCATTTCGATAACTTCTTTGATAGTTTAAACAACGGAAATGAAAAACAATCGATTTTTTTCTGAACAAAATAAAAAAAAATCACATTGGAAACAACAACCAGAGGTGAAAGATACTCTTGATTTGATTCGATGCTCTTCACTCTTGCTCTGAAGATTATGTGGAGTTTTAAAAATGCTCCAACAATAGTAGCTGATACACTCGAGCTGATAAAAGCCGAGAAAAACTTGGCCAATTCAGTGTGTGAAAAAAAAAAACTTCAAAGGTTATTTTTAAACCTTGAAAAACACTTGACTTCAATGAGTTGAAAAAAACAAAAAATACAGAGAGTACACATATTGAATGACGTCTGAAATTTTTTATATTGCGCGACCATGAACAAGCATAAATGTGTGCCATCTGGATGGAATCAACAAACACAAATAAAATTTTTTATTTGCATACAAATAAATTTCAGTGTACATGAAGAAAACATGCTTCTCATATAGGGTTGTTCACCTTCCCAGAAAAAAAAAACCAAATACAATTTCCAAAATAAAAACAGCGATCGAAAAAAGTTATGGAAAGCTAAAATTTGAAGAACAAAAAAAAACTGAACATTTGATGGATAAATAATTTTTAAAATAACTGTATTGTTTATTATTTTATTTTATTTTATTATAAAATTAGAAGCAAATAAAATTTATTTCTCACGCTAGGGTTGATAAAAACTCATTAACATACCCTATAAACAATGTTAATTATGTCTCTAGAGATATTTCGAAACGTCTAGTATATAAATTGCACTATAGAGTAAAACTGTATTTATATTATTAGTTTTAGCTTTCATGAAATTATATTAACAAAGATGTATCATCACAAAAGACCTCATATCAAAGGTCTAGAATATAAGTCTGTGCCTTTTACGTAATGAGCAATGTATTTACATAGCTAATAAAATTTTTTTACCTTTTTTATTAGCAATGCTTTATGCAATGCTTTTTTAAAAAACTATAAAATTATTCTTATAATTTCATTTAACCAACTAATCCAACTATTAATAAACATAAAAATAAAATTCATTTTTTTTTTTATTCAACCGCAAAAATAGATTTAAATTTCATTTCATATTTCAAATTTTAATTCATTAAAAACATATATTTTTTAAATCAACTTAAAAGTTGAATTTTTAATTTGTTTATTAACATTAACTAGATATCGATGTTGGATTTTATATAAAATTGTTTTGGAAAAAATGATGAAAGAATATTTTTAAAATGTATATGATGCATACGATTAATTCCGATTAAACACACTCGAGAAAAGTGTGTATTCATAAGAATGATAAAAGTAGCACCAACCATCATCAAGTATCTATAAAGCTAGACTTACTCGCCCCTAGCTCTATGTCCACTCGACGCCATTACTTCTTTCCTTGCCCCCGGCCCTTTATCTCAGGCGCCAGGGCGCATTTTCTATCCGTGAGAAGTTTGAAGTGTCTCCAACGACCCAATTCTTCGGAGAAAAGCTTTCAGTCTCTTCCCGCACACGTTAAAACCACCCATTAGCCAAGCATTCGAATTTGTCCAGTATATACAAGTTTAAATGATACCCAAAAACTTTTAGTATTTCACTGTATTATTCTCAAACACTTATTTTTAAACGCTAAAATATTTTTTACAAAATTATTAGCCATTAAAATAAGCACTTAATTAGACTCTTGATTGATAAAAAAATTTCAAATCCATGTAGTGTACCACGAGTAGATTTTAAAATATTTAAGTTTTATTGTAACCCGGCCTAATCAACGTAGATTTGTATTTTTACATCCGTCCCTTTACATAAATACAATAAATAAAAACAAAAATACGAAGCTTAGATCACAGCATTTGAGATTTAGGACTGTATTTTAAAGAACTTTCAGCGTGATTTTAGAAAGTACTCTGAGCAAACTTGCTCTAGACCTATATGAAGATGACTTCCAGAATAACTATTGAGGAACGACTTTCTGAAGAATTTTACGAGGACATTATACGGAAGACTAGAAGAACTTTCAGAAAGATATTGATAAGGGTATTGAGGAGAACTACGGGAAGAACTTTCAAAAAGACTTAAAAGAGAATTAAAAAATTTTTTTTTAGTAGTTTTTCTCAATGTCCTAATCAATATCCTTCTGGAAGTCCTTGTTGCAGACCTGTAACTTTATATATATGTGTGAAAAGTTGTATAAAATTTGAAATTAAACTGCAGAAAAGACAGAGAGCAATAACTGAATTGTTTTTTGATTCGACGTAAATTTTTTTAATTTCCAAAATTGATTTCCTAATCAACGAATTGATAAAAAAACTTTGACTGATTTAATATCAGAGATACAACGTTTTGAATTTTTTTTATTTTGAGATGGCAAATATTTCTTCAGTGGTACAGAAATTTATTTATCAATTTTTAACATTCACAATGATTAAATTGTCAGTCAACATGGATTAGTTTAGGATATTTCTCGATTTAACGTTGAATAATGACAATATAATTGAATAAATAACTGAATCGAGAGCGATAAGCCATGATACAGGATTTATCAACAATTTTGGAGGATAAAGCAAAGTCAAATTGAATTCATCACGCTACAATAACTTCTTTTGTATATACTCCTTCGACGAATATACCTATATATATATATAACTCGAGAATGTACTAACAATCAACAACAAAGCTCGTTTTCCTCGCTTCATGAGCAGCCTCAGCACACCTGCATTAACTACTACACCACACAACGACTGACACATCTTCACCGACTTGAATTTAAAATTTATTGAAGACTCAATTTATTCTGTAGGAGTTTCCCAAATCCAAATTCAGACTTTAGGTGATAATACTAAGTATGATTTAATAATTTTGTTGCTACGCCGAGTAATAACTTGACATAAAAGTTTTAGGCTACTTAAATTATTGACTTGAAAAGTGTTGGAAGAGCCTAGAAGCACCAACATCCCTGCGCACAGGCAACCTAAGCGGTCAATAATTCTGTTGATACATGATATAGGGGTAGGTTAGCAACTTAGCGTCTGTATTTACGCCTTCGTGACTCCTCGGATGAGGCAAAGCGTCTGTGGAAAACTTGAATTGCCGTGACATTCCGACACGCGCAATAAGGGTGCTTCCGTATATCACCCTTGTGCCGGCCACTTTGAGTATATATATGCCTACAATTGCTGTCATAATCGGCAATAAACTTTGGAAAATATTTAGCTAGTAAAAAACTGGATCAAGTGTAAATTGAAGAAAACTTATATTTATATCGATAAAGAAAAATTTATACCGAAAAAAAGAAATTATTGGATTTTAAGACACAGATGTTTTTTTTTTTTTGTCTAATAGAATTTTTCTACTGTCGATAGAGCATGAATATTTGTAAATAAATGTTTTTCATGGATTTAAATTCAATTTAACTATGAAATTTTCTATTTTCCGAATGACTGAAAGATGTTGATTTGAATTTAAAGGTGAAATTCATGTCTCAGAACGTTTTAAATTTTTGTCGACAGTTGAATCTGCGTCGCAAGAAACGATCGCGTTTCACGCTAAGTGAACGTTCGATTCGTGAACGAAAAGCAGACGGTGAGGAAGAAAAAAAAATGCCACAATCGTCCCTCTTCACTTCGTCGTCTTCTTCTGCACTCGACGAAATAGGCTGTTCAAGCTCAATATTTATGCATATGTATGCAGGGGGTACTTATCTCAGGGAAATACTTTTCCTACTGTAAAATTTGTCGACTTTTTACGTCTCACGTCTCACAAGGTAAATTTACCCGACGCGTTGTGAAACCCGAATTACACCAGTGAGACCAAAACCGGCGCGAAATAGCAGGGATAAGAAGCAGAAGATAAATGCAAGCGCCGACAAAAAACTTTAAATACTTTGTGTTATTTTTACACACAAAAAAAAAAAAAAACAAAATTTCTTTTTTACACGATAAAAAATTACAATAACTTTTCTTGCCTTTAACAAAAAGCCAATAAATCTATATCTCAAACTTAGTAATGAAAAAAAAAATAGTTACAAAAAAAAAATTTTAGTGTGAAAAGAATAGGTATATTTAAAATTTTTGTCATTTATAAAAAAATTCCAACTTGAAACATCTTGTTCAACAAAGTAAATTTACTTTAATAGTAAGATTTAACGAAATCAAAATTACTTGAAGAAGTTTTCTTACCTGTTTTCTAAGCGGCGTCAGGCACTCGTCCTTAGTCCTCTCGAATCTCTCAAACTTGAAGCTATTACTGCGATAAAGTTCGTTGTCACTCTGCTGTCGTCTGCAAAGTCGTCGGGTGAGGGCGCGAGGTTTGCACGGTGCACATTCAGTCGCAAGCTCCCAATGAAGCCGAAGCATGGCCAGTTCAGCGGTGCATCTGGCCATAGCACATCCAGCACGTCTTACACGACACTTGACACGCTTGATGCGTCCCTCTGCCTCTTTTGAATGATTGCACGGCTGACTCGGACACTCGCACGTGCGTCGTGAGCGCCTAGTTTTGACAGTGTGAACGCACGGCTTAGCGTCACACTCGCAAATCTTGTCTGTGCAGTGCTGAGAACACGGTAAACCTTCCAGGCATTTGCAGGGAACCTCAGAGCTACTTGGATTGCATCCAACCCCACGGGCCGCTGGGACAACTCCCGGAAGTGAGAAGGAACCTTGGGGACGACGTCGAGACACCCCCGAGGCTGAGCTGTGCCGACATGGACGTTCAGGGCAATCACATCTGCAATCAATGATGTAGTTGCATGGAATATTATCGCTCGCTATCTACTCGAACGTCTATCATACTCGATAATCAATTTATCTCATACTTTAATCAATACTTCCGGCATTTTATTCTTGTAAATATTTTTTAAAATTCAAAAATATGTCAAATATCGCGGCACGGGGAAACAAGCTCTATTGGGTAATTTTTTACAAGGAAGACATGAATAAATTTTTTAGATATTTTAAAAAATAAGAATTTTCCAAAACAAAATTTTCTTTTTTTTTCGCAGAGAATTTCATCCTCAATTTTTTTAATTTAATTACATTTTTTTGTTATCTTGTTTATTTACTGAATTATCACGAAAAAAAAGCAAACAAACAAACAAAAAAACTAGAAAATCATGAAAATGGTGACAATTTCAATAAGCTTTCACTTTTAACAATTACAAAAATTGTGAACTAAACGTTTTGCTACCTTTAACCCATTCTAAAGACAAAAATAAAAAAAAGTTATGTTTATATTATTATTAAATTTAACGAAATAATTATGGAACCAAAAAAAAAAAATCTTTTTATGAGAAAAACACTGTAAAAATATTTGTCAAAGCCAATCCATCATAAATCAGAGAATGAAAATCCCACCGAGTCAGTCAATCATATAAAATTTATTGAAACAAATGGAATTGGACAAAAAGTTCATGAAGGCTCCAATGGATTGAATAAATCATACACTGTGTATGAACAAATATTTTTTCACAGCTTTTTATATCACTATATAGATGCATCAATATAATAAATCAAATTGTAGTACTTAGGGAAATAAATGAAAAGACTCACAAGAGTGAAAATATTCAGGGGAACATCTGTGATGTTTACCTTCGAACTCTCGGTCGCGAGGCGTGGGGACACGGTTGCGATTCAGGCGGACAGTCGCAGTCGGTTGAAGGTCGCGTACGTCGTACGCGAATAAGCACAGGATGAACTGGACACGGCTGCACTTGACACGAGCAAACAATAGTTTGCGGCCCGGAACTCTGAGATTTGTGGTGAGATTTTCGACTGCGTTCGCAGCGCCCGGCAGCACCACGACGCCCGGCACTTTGTACACGTCTCCACACCCGCTCCATTCAGCCACCGGCGTGCGACTGACATTTAATAATGTCCCATTCCATGCATTTCCATGGACGACCTGACTCGGCCGTCGCCGTCGGCACTCGGCTCCCAGGAGCACGCGCGTTTTCGTCCACCCTGCGGCCCTTGCGCAGGATCAAAATTCTAGAAAAAGAAATATTTTTCTTTCATCTAAAAATTGCTGTAAAATTGACGATGATTAAAAAATCTCGGAATAAAGTGCGGGCTTTCTTTCTGTTTACAGGTAATTACATGATTGCGATGAAACTTGGTTAATTAAAACACGCGTTTAATTACATTGTGTATTTGATACCGACAGAATAACAAATATTTACTCTTGAATCTGCTGAGAGATGTTTTTTTTTTCATTTGCAAACAAACAAAAAGCTTCTGGCGGTGAAGCTATTTTTTTGACGCAGTGGAAAAAAATTTTGAAGATTTTATTGTTTTTTTGTTTTTTACTATCAGAAATATTTATTTCAGAGGTATTGGTAACAAACATTTTTATGGTTTTTTTTTTTCCTTTTTTTATTTTTACTTTTATGTTTTTTTATGATGGTGAATTTTTGTAAACATAAAATATTTTTAAAAAATGACGCTAGCAATAGACAAAAAATGGCATTTTTTACATAACGATGCATCCTATTTATTTATTTATTTGCTCATTTATTTACAGTTTTTTTTTTTTTTTTGAAGAAATACATTGGTCAATGTTTAAGCACACCTATACAGAATTGTTCACTTTTTTGACTTGTTTGTACACGTGATAAAAACACTCATTTATTTTCTAGCAAAGAAAGTATCGTGCGTATTATTATGTCCACCTCATTTCAATGTTTAACTTGCAATAATTACATCACTTTTTCTTTAAAAAAAAAAAGCACAAAAAAAACTATATGGAAAAAAAATGTCTTTAATAAAAAAAACCAGGAACGTTTGAGAAAATTTTGATTAAATAACTGTATATAAAAAAAAAATGTGCAATACATGAAATAAATTTAATTGCATCTCAATACCGAAGCAGCAAATATTTGTTGTAGAATCTGAGGGATTTTTTTCAAGTCCATGCAGACAAAAGCGCGTCCGGAAGGCATTTTTTGCATCACTCTAAAAAAAAAAAAAAGAGAAAAGTTATTCATTTTCACTTATATTTAAGAAAATATTCAACTAATCTATTGTAAATTCCAACTTTAGAGCTTGAAATTTTGTGTGTTTTTTTTTTCGTGAACTCGATTTAGTAGTTGATTTTCTTCCAATACTTAACGCTCTTCAATCGATTAATATGACAAAAAATTAATTGCTATAGTTTATACCTTGTAGCCTGGTCTCCCAACGATCCAATAAAAATAGCATATGCATTAATATCAGGGCATGATATCAAGAGTTGTCCAAATTTTTGTGGCGGAATTCCATATCTCTCCAAATTCGCATCCGAAAGAACAACAACAATGGATTCATCGCTCTCCTCCTTTGCCAAACTGGCTATAGCATGGTGTGTTGCCTCGAGTGTGTGGTCGCCAGACTGACAAAACTGCGAGTGAGCGTGCATAGTCTACAAACAATTATTAAAAAATTACTTGAACAAAAAAAAACTCACGCGACAAACCTTAATAACTTCAAGCCTCTGTTTATTGTCGGTCGGCGGTCGATCTGCGTCAACGAATGAAATATCATACTCATCCCCAGAATGGCCAACAATATCATATTGAATTTTTCCCTCGTAACCAAAAAATCCTTCCATCACCATAACGCAAGCCTCCAACTCACGATCAAGCCGCGCGTCGTACCCATTAAACCTGTACATACTTCCCGACACATCAACAACCAACTTTAGCCGCTTTGGTCTCAATTGTACCGCTCCAATTTCAGCCTCCTGCTCCGCTCGGCGCCGGTAAATCGTTTTCTCACCAGTGATGCCCTCAATTAATTTCGCATCGTCCAATTCCCCGGAGGTTTGATGTCGCAGCCACTGTCGCTCATTGCTCTTGGCCTGCAAGCTATCTAAAATCACTCGAAGGCTCCTCACTTGCTTACAAACACTGTCACTAAATTGCGAGTACAATTGATGATCATACTCGCTCATGCGAATGTCTTTTAAACGTTGCTGAAACACACGTTGTCCCATCTCGCGTGCAGCTTTCTTCACGTGCTCGGGAACTGAATTTTTTTCTTCATCACTCAACTGATGTACTGTGTGTCCCGCATCGAGCCGATATGGGCCTCCTTTCCCCCCAAGTCCTGCAGTGTCTCTTCCGCCTGTTCCGCCTGCCCAAGTATTTCCGCCAACGTGTGGATTATTCTCTTCATCGACCTTTCCGTGCTTCGGACTGGTCGTGTCAAGTCCAGAATAACGTTCTTTAGTTATCTGCAAGTGTTCGCCCTCCGTGCCAACCATTTTTAGCCACTCGTTCAGCGATTTTCCCAGCTGCCACGAAGACGTCTCCCAGAAAATCACTCGCCCAGCCAGATCTACTGAAACGACACGCCCGTTGGACGTCGCGGCAATGTAGACTGCAGGTCCTCGGTGTAACCAGTCCAGTTGGGCAGTTGTTCTCGTCGTGGGAATCGGTAGATAGCGGACTTTGTGGTTGGCAGTATCGACAACTTCCAAGTAATTTGTAAAAGCATTTGATCCACGATCAATCGCGCTCTCTGCAACTTTATCGGACGCCAGGGCTCTAATTATCTGTCCATTCTCAGTGACGACAGCCAGGGAGGATTTAATCCGGTGAGTTCGCGGCCAAAAGTACAGTTTATTGAGCGACAAGAGCTCCGGCAGACCCACGACGATGCTCGCGTAGCTAAAGTCTGTGGCCAGAAGTCTATTGGGTGAATCGATAGACTGATTTAATGCTCGACTTAATATGGTTTTGTCCAAGCTCGTTTTACTGCAGTTTGTGATCGTATCGATCCTCTGCGCCCCTTTCTCCGATACTTCTCGAAGTACATTTGGGCACGGAGAAGTTTCCTCCGACTTTTCAAGCATGAAAACTTGTTTAGATACACTTTGAATCAACCATTTTCCTGCAGAGAGTAGCGTGATAGAAGCGATGTTAAGCGGCAGTGACATGGAGTATGCTTTCCTGCTTTCTAAGTTGATTACGTCGATTTCGTTGCGATCTGGAGTGTAAAAGACAGCTTGATTGTCGGATGGAATTAAATCTAGTTTAAGTTTCCAATACGCTGATTTATTTCGAAATGCTTGGTTCAATTTATCGCCGGCTGTTTCGAAAAACGACGAACGCTGCAGTACTTGTGCTGTGCTCTTCGTGAAGTCAAAGACGAAAAATGTGTTTGATAGTTCTTCGTGAACCCAGAGATTGCCCTGATTGTCTGAGGCCATTTCAAACCGAAAATGGCCAGTTGGTCCTCGTCCTAGGAGGCTTTGGATGTCGTGTCTTTCCACGGTATCGCCCGATGCGGTCATTGTTGAGATGCAGGCTGGATTTGCGGTGAGCGCGTGGATTTTATCGTCACTTCCGTCCGGTTTACAGCCTCTCGACACTGCCAGACCTGCGACAAAACTCGCGTCGTTGCGTGGGATAGACCAGTAGCTGTGCATTTCGGTAAACCATGCAGATCGCGCTTCCACTCGATCGAGACGATCCGTTTCCCGCTGAAGCTGGCACGCAGCCTTCAATTTTATCGCGCGCTCTTCTACGGAAAGTGTCTCTGTGTCTTTAGATATCATCCATGCGCCTCCGAATTTCAATTCTGGCAGGGATAGTCTGAAAGGAAATGAAAATATCGTTGAAAATTTGCGAATTATTTTTTATTTCAAGAGAACAATTGATACAAGCACGTGAAAAATTGTCAACTTCTTACTCTTTTGCCAGTGCAATATTTTTAGAATTTGTTCCCAGGGGAATGCCATTTTTATGCAGAACATTTACGAGTACATCAAACACCTCAGGCGTGTATCGATCGAAATCAAAGACATTGCGAACTACGCTGGCCAAAGGTTCATTTGGAAATTTCTTTAAAAAAATCATTTATGAGTTTTTCTTTTTTTAATGAAGTGTTTTTTTTTGTAAATTGTGTGCATATTTACCTGTAAATGCTTGACTATATTGACGACCTCTCGTGTAGAATAGGGATAAGAGACTTGCCCTTGATCTGACATGGCTCGTAATTCACTGAATGCTCTAACGAGCTTTTGTATGATTTTATCATCAACATCGGGACCATAGTGTTTTAGTAATGACACTTCATTTAATATACTCGGATTATCCACGGAATGTGTACTGAAAAGATCGCCAACAGCTCCGAAAAAGTCATTACCAAGAAATGGAAAACCCGGTCGATTAGCCAATATGATTATTCTAAAATCCGGATGAATTGGAATACTGTCTTTTTTATGACTTTTCAATAGAGGAACGATGCGACGACCATCCGAGAGAATCATTTCACCATTTTCTGCTAAAGTCTGAAAAATATTACTCCAATAAATTTCACTGTAACAAGATATATATTTTTTAAGAGATTATTTTTCATTCAATATCTTGTAAATCATATAAAACTTGGACAATTTTTTAACCCTGAATTATTTTTATATTTTATATTTCTAGCTAGAAAAAAGATTTTATGTAAAAAAATTTTCAAAGTCACGTAGTTTACGAGATATTTAAAAAAAAAGAAAATCACCTTTTACTACCTTGTTTTATACGAGTCAATAAAACATGCGGGAAAAATGCTTTACCTTCAATATGCATGTCACATGTGTCGGTGCTTTATCGGCCTCGTCGATCACTAGTACATGGCCAAGTTTAACGGCTTGAACTAGCGGGGAATCTTCATAAATAACAATTCCATCTCGGACCATGGGCTGCAGCGTCAATGTCTGAACAGTCGTGTCTCGATGCAATTGAATGTATTCGCGTGGTCTATTCAAGAGCTGCAGCAGTCGATCGACAATTTTATTCTTCCCCACGCCCTGATTTCCCACGAGTAAAATATTCTGGCCGAGTATGAAGTCCTGAAGCAGGCGCTCAAGTAGAACGAGATGTTGCGGCACATCGTAAAATAATATATCAGGAACTTTGGTCAGCGCAGCAGTTTTATAACGATTTATAGTAGTCGCCCCGATCGTAACACTCTCACTATTGACAGTGCATTTAATATTTTCATCAACGGCAAGCTTACTCGGTTTAATTCCCAATTTTTTCATGCAGTCCTCGAGTGCCTGTTTGGCAACTGCCGGCAGAAATCGCGCGAGACACGCACGATGAATCGCGTCGTACGCATCGTCACTTGGAAATTTTTGCATTCTCGATGCTATCCTCAATAATTGACGGGTACTCAGTGATCCTGCGAGTGAGTAAAGTGTTGGATCTTTGGAGGATCTCAAAACATGCGCCAAATCGATAATTTTTAATAGTGCCGCATTTGGCATGCCGTGTTTCGATTTTATTATGTGAATTTCTTCGGCTTTTGCCAATGGTCTCATCTCGTGGAAGGTAAATAGACTCAAAAGTTCAGAATTTATCCACTGTCCCGATGGAGAATTAACGAGCGGAGGCTCAGCCAATGCGACTATTTTAAATGATGGATGAATACGCAAAATTCCAGATGCTCGCATATCCTCATCGCTTTTTTTACACTCTGACTTGACTTGATCGTAACGTTGCGCTCCCATCAACCTTTTCCCATTGTGCAGTTGAATTTCTCGGTCGTGAATCAGCCGGTGAATTACAGCTAGAGTGCTTGAATGCACTCGATGGATTCCATCCAAGACTGCTAATTTACCGCTTAGAGCTGCGGTTATCAGTGGCGAATCTTTCCAGACTGTGTCGCCAGACTGTGTTGTTGTGCGTTGTTGAATCAAATCCCTTGATGTCATGTCCTTAAATAAACAGTGTTATTTTAGTTGTTGTAAAAATATATTTAAGCAGAGGAATTAAATTTATTACTTGGTAGAGTAAAATTGGTTCCAATTCGTATTCCAAGTCATTAGCAAGCTTTTTTATTACTGTTGATTTTCCACAGCCTTTCGGACCCACGATACAATAATCACTGGATGATTGAGACAATAATATATCCATGAGTAAATTATTTTGATAATTTGTTTCGACGTATGATGAATCATTTGTTGAAACAGCGGTACCACGTGGTACCTAAAAATAATACATATATATTTTTATAAAAAAAAGAGAACAAAAAATCAAAAACAAATAAATAAACAAAAATATGAAGAAAAAAAAATTTTTTTTTTTTCCAATAAAAAATAGTTAGCATAAAAATTTTAAATAAATCAAAAATCGAAAATGTGTGCTCTATGATTTTATCATGTACTGTTTTCTATATATTCATAAATGAAATGATAATTTTTATGACTTTTTATACTTACATTAAATGATGTTTGCATAACATTATTTGTAAGAGTAACAAGGCACGAATTTTCTTTTTTTTTAATCGCAATTTTTCCATCTTTTATTCCATTTTTATCAAAAAAAACTCCAAAAGTATTGAGAATGTCTTCAACAGCAGTTATTCCTTCTTTTCCCAAAAATATTTTGTACGGATAAAGTTTGTAAAAAATGGAAAATGCCGATAATTGCGTACATGTATTCTGCAATATTTATAATCATAAATAATTTCTCTTATTTTCATTAATATTTATTTTATTTACTTACTAGCATTGTTGCAACTGTTGGCAAACTGTCAAGTGGAAAATCCGGAAGGCCAAGTGCTCGAGCTTCTTTACTAACAAGTGCGTAACAACATGACAGTAATTGAGACAATTTTCCCGGATCACAATTCGGCGCTAATTTCTTCATTACTTCTATTTGTTCCTGAAATAATAACAATTTTTAATTTCTAATGTTTCTGCAATAACTAAGTAAAAGTTAAAAAAAAAAAAAAAAATATTCTTATAAAAAAACATTCCGAAAAAAAATTTTCCATTCAGATGAAGATATTTTTTATTCATCGTTCGATTTTCTCGAATTGTTTTGTAACGAATTCAACCTAAAATATTTACACACAAGTGTAAATCTATTTTCATCGTTAAAAACTAAAAGTATACACCCAATTTACTTTAAACAATTGAAAGTAGGAAATTACGTGCAGTGCTGGGGGCATAGATGTGCAAAGTGATTAACACAAAAGCGTTTGGCATTCTGGAGCACACTGTTCCGTGACTAAGTGTCCGAAGGCACGAAATCTCGAGATTACACTTGGAGATTTCTATTTGCCAACTTAGAATTGGGTTAGAAATACTCATCAGTACTCGATATCCAACTAATAAAATGATTTAATCATATGTAAAATAGAATAAATTATAAATTAACTAGACAAAATGATAAACAAAAAATTTCTGAACATTTTAGTATTACGATAAATTAATAAAATAAATCTAGATCATCAAGTTTCCGTGCCAGTTGAGCCATTGCCAAGGAATTAGTTAAACTATGCTTGAAAATATGTCGCCCAGCAATGATTAAAGAAGAGCTACGTAAAGGTTCATTATTTGCAATGAGCCACACGCGATTTCCGAGGTAATTTTCAAATGCCACTGACACGCCAGGAAAACCTTACAGAATTATATATCATGTCGTTGTACACCCGTTTGTGTGATATGGTGATGATACCAATGGTGCTATTTCTAGGTAATTTCAAACTCTGCTTCAACCAAATGCAATTTGACTTGTGATATTTGTTCGAACTTATTCTCTCGATCGAATCGTTTGATTCGTTTTTCAACGGTAATCGCGTTCCAATTCAGGAGGTAATTTATAAAAAAAAAAGTGGAATTCCAAGCTTTATTTTCCTTTTTATCATATATAGTGTAAAACAATTTTTCTATAAATATTTCACGACTTATATATAAATATTTGTTTTATTATTCTGGCGTCATTTTAAGGATCATTGTACACCCCCAAACGTCAAATTTATGGGAAATAATAATGAAATATAGTGTTAAATATTTTTATACACCATGATAATTTCCCTTTAGTTAGAGTAGAGTCCAAAAAACACCCCCCAATAATTTGCAACCCCCTACAGTTATATCATCAGATTAAAACGCACGTCAAAACATTAAAATCCACCAAAATATATATATATTTTTTTGATATTCTAATAGTTTAATATGTTTATCAATATATTTATTTATATTATCTTTAGTACTACTTATTACCTTTTTAATAATTCACATTATTAAAGAAAATCAATTCGACGCTTAAACTCCGTAGATTGATAAAGGCAGTAATCACGATAAAACACTGAGAGTGTAGAGAGTAAGCAATTTAATAATGGAAGCAGAAGGATTAAAAATCTTAATTTATAATTAATTAACAATAGATTCTGGGTTTGACGACTCATCGTTAGTGAAAGAATCTTGGGAGGACATGTCATCTTCACTTGAATTCAAATCTGGCATAAAAATATGCAATTGCGGTCGACCGAATGTCAACCAAATGGATTTATTTTGAAGAATTTCCGGCTCAATATCTGCTTTTTCTATCATAACTTTTTTCGCAGTATCAACATAAACTAAATTCTCCGATTTCCTCGATTTATCCTCACTGTGACACTCCTTTTTCCGATATGATGAACACAGTTTGTACTGATTGGCCAATTCTCGAGAAACAATCACCGAATTTCTCCGTCGCATAACACACTCTCGTGGCAAATACTCTTTAGTTTTAACTAAATTATGGTCAGTAGTGGTCCTCCGTTGATCGCCCTCTCGCGCTCGATAATTGTGTCCCCTTCCGGACATGTCCATCCAGTGCAAAACTCTCTCAGACAGTGGATTATTATTTTCACGCGTTTTGCACTCTTCAATGTCATCTGCAAACTTAACAACTGATTTAATTATACTCTCGCCCATGCGCTCAAAATCGTCGGAATCGTCAGATTTCGCCAGAGAATTCCCTCGAGACAAATACTTTCTACTGTCATTTTTTTCACTGATTACACCATCGTCTGACGAAGTCCTCGGAATTTTTAAAACATTATTTATCGACAAATTCAACAGGTTTCTCGCTTCATTCGCGATGCGAACAGGCGGAGCAGATTGTCGACGAGTTACTGCTTTAGTATCCAAGTCCTTTTTGCTGTTTACCACGTGGAACTTTATGACACATGTGTCTAAACTACTTGTGGAACGATGGAACGATTCATTGCACACTTGTTTGTTTAAAAAATTCTTAGATTTCACAGACGATCCTTGGCTGAGTCGCTGACGATTTTTCACATCGAGCAGCGGATCATCTTGAGAGAGAATTGCATGTCTGATCCCATCCACCCAAACAGTTCGCACGGAAATCGGTCGTTCGGATGATGACCATATTGCCGGCATTTTATATTCATTTGTGATTGGATTTTCAATTGAACTTCTCAATTTTTCCGTATTGACTTTCAAAACACTAGATATAAATTTTTTATTCAAGTGGGAAGATTTTTTTTAAGGTGACGAAAAATTTCTGGGATGGGTCTAGTTTGAAGATATTCAACGTATCGACTACCCTCGGCTCAGCAGGACAACTGAGGTATCTACTGTTTGGGACACGCGATGTCTGTGACCATCGCGCAGCCACGGAATCAGTTTATATACCCTCAGTATCACGGAGGGGATGCTTAAACAAGAGACATTTGTATCTGTCCGGATCCTCATGATGTGTCACGATAGTTTCTTCAATTATTTTCAACGAAATAGCTCGTCTTGCGCAGAAGTAAGAAATTTCAAACTGCGGCGTTTTTTCAATAAAAATATAATAAAAAAGATACCAAACCGATTTTTGCAGTAAATTGGCGTTTACATTAATTTTTTGATGTTTATTTCGATCTGGTTTTGTAGGCTTGGTATGCTGATAATTGTCGATTTTTATTTTAAAATGTTTTATCACAATTTTTCGATCACATGACGATCTTTAACGTGTGAAAATATCTTGTAAAAATGTATTAGCCAGTGACATTGATCGTAAAAAAAAAATCAAGTCACCGCAGCGACTGTCGCAGTGAAACTATGACATTAGTTTTACAAGTATAAATATGTACACGAGTTTAAATTCGTTTATATGATCAAAATTACGTGTTCTTTGTCTCGGAGTTTAATAACTTCTCCCATCATTTAAACTTTCTCGATAACTTGTCGGATATAAATTAAAAAGAATATATCTGCCTTACGATGAAATGAGAAGTATAGAAATATCCACGAAATTGAAGTATTAATGTTTCTTTTTCTATTACTTTTTTTAATATAATAAAATAAGCATATTTTAATGGTGATGTGTAATTCTTTTTTCAATCAGAATAGAATAGAATTTATCGTTTTCAACCTTGAAAATGACTAAAAACTCAAACATGTACTATCAGAACCCGAAAATATCCAACTGATCTATCCTTTAAAACCCACGTTACCCCGTAGAATAATAAAAAAAAAATCAATTACCTCGTAACTAGGTGGAGTAATGTGTCGAGCTTGGAACCTAGATCTGAGAGGAGGATCCAGTGGATGGCCAGGATAAAGTGGAGATGGCAAACCAAGTGCAATAACTCGAAAATCTTCACTAACTCGCACTAATTTCCACTTGTCAAGTTCTTCCTGACTGTTTTCCTGGAATAATACACCAAAAATCAGAGACAAAATTTTTAATAACTGTTACGAAGTAATAAATACCTCTAATAATTTGTCATAGCGACTTGCAGACACGAGAAAACGACCATCTTCCAGGTGCATTTCTCGATTTTCAAGTAAATTGTTTAAAATTGGCAAGACATTTCTCTCAGCTTTTTCCACACCTTCAAGAATCAGTATTCTACCATCCTTGGCCGCTCTGACAGCACTCTGATCATGATACCGAGCTGTACCATTTTCAATCTCACGGCGTTGCTTTAAATCGGCCTCGGTAGTGTCTCGTGATAATGCGATGAACTCGACTTCGCGTCCGGTGAGCTCGAGAAATGTTAATGCTAAATTTCGCCGGCGTGGACCTGGTCCACCTGTGAGAAAAATATCCTGTCCCAACACGTCCTTTTGCAGCATCCATCGTAAATTTTTCAATGTCTCTTGGCTCGGCTTTTTTAAAACTGTAAAAACGACTCAAAATTTTATAAGTACTTTTAAAAACTTAAGGAAAAAACTAAAAACTCTTACGATATTTCCGAGGAATGTACTCAGGATGCGTTGCAGCTTTGACTTTTTTTGATACATCATTAATCGACACTGTCAGATCATCTGCTAGAATAATAATCAACAAATGAGTGTTTATAAAGGCTGAAAAGTTGATAAATAATGACTATAAATTTTGGAAAATAAAAAGAATATATACGAGACCTGACAAGTGTGCTACTGATGATGATAATTGACAAGATTTGGTTTTCGTATGTATGAGAATTCTACCAACTGTAGACACTCGATGTAAAGTATTTAAATAAAGTAACATTTCTTGGATAAACATTCAATGAAAATATTACAACAAAAACAAAGTTTATAATGCACAATTTATCGGGAGCACGTTATAAAAATATCTACATCAGAGAAGCGTAGCTGATAAACAGAAATAATTAAGCATAAACTGAGAAAAAGTAAAATTACAAATCCTATGTCATTTTTGATTCACCTGGACAGCACGTTCAAAGTCCACCCGGACACACACAGAGAGAACATGTTTAAACACCGAGAGATTATCATCCAGGGGTTTACTAGCTGATTTACAGTTATAAATGCGCTTTGTAATAAATAATAACAGATAAAATATTTCACTTTATAACTTGGTACGAGGAACACAAACAAACAGATCAAGATCAGCATGCACTATCAACAGACCGTCTAGAGTGTACATATTTTGATGCACACATTCTTGATACCGTCACTCGACGGCGTCAGGCGTGCTCGGAAACGCTCAAGAGTGCTCACAGTTGGGCATCAGTCAGCGGTTCTCAGAATTATTATTATATTTATTATTGTATATATATATATACAGGTAAAGAAGATATATATATGTCGTCGAGAGGTTATATATGCTGCCTTATATTACTCCTACTCTATCCTTGAAATTAAAAATAAGTGAAAAATGTCCTGGTATCTGCGTCCTTACCGAATTCGACCTTGATCCATTCATGCGTATCAAAATAAATTACTTTTTTCTTAATTTATATGTAAAAAAAGCAACTTTACTGCTCTAAAATTGTAAAAAAAACTTTTCAATAAACGAAATGTATTGCTTATATACAAGTAATATAAAATTATGATGAAGGGTGTCTCATAGTCCATGTGACTAAGTGCTCGCGTGCTACCAAGAGATTTGATGGATCGAACCCCGTTGACCGTGATTTTTTTTTTTTTTAATTAGCATTATTCATCTTATACAGTAGATTTTATGTGATATCGTGATTAATTCACTTCATTTAAGCACATTTTACCCGCTTTACTGAGCAAAAAATGCTTTTGTTTAAACAAAATTTAATTTTTTGCGACCGCAGCGCCATCTACCGGAGAGCAACAGAATTAAATTTTCATAAAAAATCCGGAAATTTGTCTAAGAAAATTAGTTCCGCAATTTACCGCGAGGCGTCGCTGCGGTCGCAAATCATGATTTTTCGTTTTTCCCCGATATCTCGCGAAATAAGCAAGATATCGCAAAATATTACTCCTTATAAATTATTGCGAATTAAATTTCCTACAAATTATGTTGAGTAAAATTTTCTGTAGCTCTTAATCTGTAGCCGCAAAATGCAAAAAACTAAATTTCGGAAAATGTTTTTTTTTGGTGATTAAAGGCTTCTTCTTGGTGTAGTTATTAATTATATACAATGATAAGTTGTTTAATCGATGAAATTAGCATTATTTTAGTGTTTTAAAAAAGTGAAGATTTTTTTAGCGTCGGAAAAACACTAAAATAACGCTAATTTCGTGGCTTAAACAACTGATTATGGTATGTAATTAACAATTAGACTAATTAATTGCCATTAATCATGAAAAAAAAAAACATTTTCCGAAATTTAGTTTTTTGCGTTTTCTGGCTACGGATTAAGAGCTACAGGAAATTTTATCTGAAATACTTTGTAGGAAATTTAATTTGTAATAATTTATATAGAGTAATATTTTTCGATATCTCGCTTATTTCGCGAGATATCGGGGAAAAACGAAAAATCACGATTTGCGACCGCAGCGCCACCTCGTGGCAAATTGTCTAAAACACGGATTGATTTTTTTTTATTTATTTATAAAATAATTTTCAAAATTATAAAAAAAAATATGTATTAAGACTTTTTTTTTTTATTTATTTATAAAATAATTTTCAAAATTATAAAAAAAAATATGTATTAAGACTGGTAAAAATATTGAAATAAAAAAAAACCTCAAAAGAAACTCATTCAGCCGGTAAAGCAGTCCTCCGTCTCAATTGTTTATAACTTTTTTGACTGGTAAAAATATTGAAATAAAAAAAAACCTCAAAAGAAACTCATTCAGCCGGTAAAGCAGTCCTCCGTCTCAATTGTTTATAACTTTTTTCACCCCTTTTCTGTATCTTCGCCCCTAATCATCGGATGACCTTGAAACTTGGCATGAACGTTGGGTACCCTGACCAGGTAATACCATTACCCCTTTTCTGTATCTTCGCCCCTAATCATCGGATGACCTTGAAACTTGGCATGAACGTTGGGTACCCTGACCAGGTAATACCATTCGAGTTTCAGCAAAATCGATCAATAAACAACGAAGCGGCAGGCGAATAAACATTGCAAAAATTGTTTATTTGCAAATATCT
>MVJL01008981.1:0-41296 GCA_002156465.1 Macrocentrus cingulum | reverse complement strand
ACAGTAAGGGAAAGGGCGTTCAGGTACATACTAGACATACTGAGAATGAGCGACAACAGATGGCCAAAAATATGCCTAAAAGAGGAGATGAGAAGAATCACAAATGGAAACCAAGGGAAATGGGGACAAAAGATCAAGGAAACACTAACAGTAGCAGAAATCGCGGAACTACCAGAACAAATATGGAAAGAGAGCAGCGAGGAAGACAGGCAAAAGATAAAAGAGGCAATAGAGAAAGGATTAACTAGACTAGCAGAGAAAGAGGTAATAGGGTGGAAAAAGGCAATAGAAAGATCCAAGTACAACAGCACATACAAGTATATAGTAGGTAGTAACTGGGAAAAAAACTACTGGGAGAACGAAAGAGTCAAAGGAAAATATAAAGAGATATGGGCAAGATTCAGATGCGGAAATATATCAAGGGCTGGAAGAAAAGGAGAGAAAGACTGGAAATGTAGAGCGTGTGATAAGGAGGAAGAGACTATAGAACATATCCTAGAATGCCAGACAATTAGAAAAGAAATTAAAAATGAGGTAGCAGACAAAATAGACGAGTGGATAACAGGGGGAAACGACTTAGCAATGCACGGAGAAATTATAGCAACGATGACCGCGGAAATCGACTTAAATCTATGTAAATACCTCATCAAGGCAGAGGAAACGCTAAAGCAAAAAGAAAGTGAGCGGAGAAAAAAAGGAAAAAGAAACTTAGAATAGGAAAATAATGCTGTAAAAATAAGGGATGATGGGGAAGCACCACACTGACGGTAGTGCACCTGGCAAACATAAAGAGCCGGCCCAGGAGTCAAAGAATAGCAGTATTAGAAGGCAAGCGGGTGAAAAAGTAAAGGAAATAGTGGGAATAGAACGAACGAATGCGATCGCGGTCATAAGGTCTAGATGGATCTAAGAATGTACGTAGAAGTAACCCATGTAAAATAGACTTAAGAACAGAAAAACTGTGAATAGGATAATGATCGAAAGATCCAAGTCAAATAAAAATTTATTATTATTATATTTCGTATTGATTTATTTTTTATTCCAAGTACGGTATAAATGTTGAGTGATAATGGATTAAAAAAAAAAACATAATTGCACATTTTCATGTGTTTCTTTATCGTTTAAGTGCTTTATCATGTGGGCAAACACAACATGCCAATATATATTATGAACTGGAGGAATTGCGTAACGGGTTTTTTGTATAAGTACTTGCAAACCACCCGCACCGTGATGTCGTCAATCATTTCGCAATATATACTGACTAGTAAATAAAGTTTTGCAGCTGCTGTAATTATTGAATCATGACAAACGTTAATTTATTCGTCGTCGTTTGAGGCAATTTTTCGGATTATATATCAATTATTATTATTATTATTATTATTATTATTATTATTATTATTATGGCAGGAACTGAATACACGTGTGCAAGTTTTTTTTTTCTTTTTTAAGGAATAAATTTGTAATTAATTCAGTAAACAAATCAGATAATTACTATACTAGGGGATAAAAATGATTTGTCGATGATGACAAACTGATTTGAATAATTATATGAGTTAATAAATGAAGTTTTATTATATAGTTGTTTGATAGAAAAGGTGTGAGTTTATATTATTTATAGTAAATTTCGCTGAATTCATATATATTATGGCGGAATTTTAATTATCACGAGACCTACAGAAATTTTCATAATTTATGGATTTCTTATAGACGTAATCGTTTAATCTATCACTCTATTAGATATATTTTCAGATGTTAGAAACGAGCTTATTACGCAACGAGGGCACAATATATTTTTTTTTATTTATTTGAGATACACGAGGTTTCTCTAAAGGTTATACAGTACTCATCGCTACTTGGATTTAGCCAAGGTATATTTCAGAATTGAGAAATCTACTATAATCAATTTTTCGTCTGACATTTGTATGGCAGATGTTTAAAAATAATTGTCCATAAGTGTTTTTTGTTTTTATGAAAAATTTTAATTTTTTTTTTTAGAGATTTTCATATTTAGAAACAAATGATTTGAGATTTTATTTTTATATTTTATTTCAGGG
Source organism: Macrocentrus cingulum (assembly GCA_002156465.1). NCBI lineage: Eukaryota > Metazoa > Arthropoda > Insecta > Hymenoptera > Braconidae > Macrocentrus > Macrocentrus cingulum. The sequence continues at coordinate 39,242 of MVJL01008981.1, read as the reverse complement.
TCGTATTTCATGAGTTTTTTTTTGTAAGGGATTTATGATTGCTTGTAAATTAGTATGAGAAAATAATTTCTAAATATGACATAAGTAAAGTATCTTTTAAGGATTTTAAACTTTTACGTGATGTGTATAGTGGAGAGAGAAAATATATCTGATTCGAGCATGTAGATAGATATACACGTGGAATGTTGTCATAGAAATGACAAATTTGTAAGCGGTAAATATCAAAGGTTTGCCTTAAAAATTTTTTTATGTTTCTCAGAGCGTTTTTTTTTTTTATTGCACCAGACAAACTATATACTGTCATATAATACAAAACCATAAATTATACGTGTTTGTTTAAAAAATTGTATTAATTGGCAATTACAATTTTTTAGATGGTTTTTCTTTTATTTCTTCTATTTTTAGTGATGAACAAATGACTTTCATGGGTCCCCTACTACTACTCATAGATATAATATACATACCTAACTGTATATAAGCTATAATATTTATTCAATTAACATAGAAAAACGTGTGAACAAAAAAAAATATTAAAACTAGTATTTTTCACTGGACAAAATATCAAATGATAGGGTTAAAACAGGAGATGAAGAACCAGTTTTTTTTTCCCCTCGAAATCTCATCTCTCTTTTCTTCTTCTATGCTCTCCCAAGCCGCCACTTAATGATCAAAAGGCGCGGTAACATGTTTTTAGCGATCGTGGTGGAGGCGAAAAATGACCAGGACATGAATTAAAATATTATATATTCACAAACCACCACCGGCAATTTCTCGGAATTGAGCTAGACAAGAATATCAATGAATGAATTAACCTCTCACGCCAAAAGATATATCCAACTAATCAATTTTCATAAACATTTATATTTGAACTTAAGACAAATTATATCATTTTCTTATAATTCTAATTTTTTTACCAAAAAAATCGATATATTAGTGTTTAATTTTTTTTTTTTGCATATATTAGATTATATTTTTATATAATCATGTAATAAAACAATTATTTATTTGAGTAGATGGCTTTATGTATGTTAGTATATATAATTATGTAAATAAGTTTTTCTCAAGTGGATAAAATTATATTCTTAGCTATTAGTTAACAAGAACTAACATACGTTTTAATGCAGGATTTAGATGATTTTTTTTTTCAACATTGGTGTTATGTACTGCATGTTAATTTTGCTTTAAAGACTCATAAGAATATCTATAAACTCATTTTCATCGATTATAAGGCATCCACCTGAGGATTTTTTAAAAATGAGTATATAGATAATGGCTGTGGCAGGAGTTAACGTGTTGCACTGCTTTCGTTCCAGTCTCGAGGTCCCCGCTCACTTTTTCGCGATAATGAACTGCCTGTGAGAACAATTCGCATACTCTCACTCATGTCGACGCAAAACATGTATTTATATATTATGTTGTACGTGTGTATGCGGAAAAAAACGAGATAAAACGATGCAGGCCCATTGTCCCAGTGTCTTTTACTCAATAAATTATATACATGCTTTTCCCTCCTTTACTCGCTTGGCCACACTGTGTCAATCCTAGATTTTTTTTTACTTCTGATTCTCAGGTTTCTGAAAATAAAAAATTTACACTCACGCGTGTAAGTGCTTCCGGCACATTGTGTCAATGCGTCAGCTGTCTGACTGCAATCGTGCATTCTTGAAATTATATTGCAGTTGTTTTATTTAAGATAAGTCCAAATAAGGAATTTTTGGTTTAAAATATGCTATATTTAAAAAAAAAACAGTTTTTTTTAATGCATATGTATTTTGAAAAATTGAATGTAATTGATGACTTATTTGTGTTAGTGTGTTTAAAATGAATTTAAGGTTTGAAAAAAATTTTCGTGGAATTTTCGAAGGAGTATCCGTGGGAATCTAGAGGTTTTTTTTTTTGGGTTTTTCGGTGATAACTCGGTAAATAGGGAAAATAGAGAAAAAATTTATAAATGTTAATTCATTGAGGGTGTAATTTTCTACAAAAAATGTCAAATAAACTTTTTTGTATTTCTATAAATTTTTGAGATATTACAAAATTTTGAAAAATTTGTATTTTTCAAAATTTCTTAATAACACGGCAAAATATCGAAAAATTTTATTTTACATTTTTTATAAAAGATTTAATTTTTAATCATAAAACTTCTATAATATTTTTTATTATCTCGCTTAGTTATCGAGTTAGTGGTAAAAAAAAAAAAAAAAATCACGTAATTTACAAAGGGTAACACTTTGAGAATTTCTTGGAGAAAAAAAAAAAAAAAACAATTTTCTTCCTATTAAACTTTTTACAAGTTATTCAACTTGAAAATCGGTAAAAAAAACTTTTTTGGCTGACCTAACGTAGGTTACTTTACTTAGAAAAAAATTATCAATTCTTTGTTAGTTTTTTGTTAGTTATGTTTATCAAAAAATATTAAATTTTATTTGCCTCTACTTTCTACAGAAATTTCAACCTCATTTATTATCAATTTATTTATAAAATTTAATTTAAACTAACAGAAATAATTCGATAAAATATTTTTATTGGAAAGAAAAAATTTTTTTTATACTAAATATATTATCACTCATCATATAAATGATCAAATCGATATAATCCGTGAAATATCGTCAAGGTTCGTATTTAAAAAAAATAAAAATCCCCCCCCGCGAGTATATATTTATTTGAGCGAGCACAGCTGGTTGATTTTATATATTTACTCTAACAAATGCATCCCTTCGTTATGGATTTATTCGCCAAAAAAATGCGGCGTGTTGTAGGAGTATATAATTGGTATGGTGTGTTTTATACGTTTTGTATGTGGCTTTAAACAGTTGAAGTTATGGTCCTCCAGAAAAATAAATAATACACAGCAGCAGCAGCAGACGTGAAGGTGTTTTTTGTATATAGAATTAGATACTTTCTTACTCACATATACATATATATATTCATCATATTATCTTATTTTTTTTCTCTTTCTCCATTAAAACTTGCCATGGACATTTTTCTTGCCTCATTTTTTATTTTCTCATCTCTATTGGTCGATTTTGCCTTCTTGTTGTCTCTCTGAATCACACACCGCGGTAGAAATCATGACGGAGCCTAGGTATACCGTGAATATATAGGCAGAGGTCAACGTTCGAGTGACCGCGCCTTTGCTCTTTCGGACTTTTGGACTCCCCAACACGTGTCTTATAATTTTTTTTCCATAAACCTGTATTTTTCTCATCTGACGCAGAGACCAAAGACGGAGAATCAATCCATGCGCGCGCGTGACACTCCTGTATAGATTATATTATAAAACAAAACAAAAGTTATATCTATTTAAAACCCCAGGGTGCATCTTAAAATAAAAAATTTAATTTTTGCCTTTATCAACTGTCTTTCCTCGTGTTGCGCGATCTATAGTGTGATATAGGCCATTTACATGTTGAATGCAAAAGTAAAGACATCGGAACAAATAATTAGCTGCTAAAACTACATAAAATTCTGAACATTTTTTCATTAATAGTTGGCTTAATCCACCGTACCGATTGGAAAATATTCAAGCCTGAATTTTTGAGAATTCTCACGCGGTGTATATCTATATAGTGGAAATTGAGGTATTTCAACGCTCAGTATTAGCGTTACTAGACGGTCAAATCCATTAAAATTTGGCATGCAGGTTCCAAATATTGTTGTTCAGAAAATATGTAAATTTCAGTCGGATATCTTTACTTTGAGTTGCCGCAACAACCTCCTTAAATCAAACGAGACACAATTAATTGGTGCTTGTTAAAAATTTATGAATTTTTAATTGACTCAAAGCGAATCGTCGTTAATTTAGTTGTAAAAACGAAAAAATCAAATCTCTGATGACCACCGTGTTGTTTTTGGTAATTACTATGAAAATTATGTTACCCAACTAGTATTGATGACGAGAAAAAAAATCTTGAAGTGTTTTAAAAACTAAATATAGGTGTTGCGTTAAATAACATTTTGTCAGCTATATTTAGCAGACATAATATAGACTTGTTTTGAAGAATTAAATGGCGATGAGATCCGCGCGGGGTAAAAAAAAAAGTAACCTTGCTACGTGATAGAGTCAGCGCGTCAGGAAATCAAGTTTTTTTTCGTCTTTTATTGAACACTTACAAAGGAAAACCAAAATATGTGAGAGTCGTTCTCTCTCCAATGATCACTACCGGATATCGTGTCATATGGCAAATTACAAGCATTTTATTTGATCCACCATCAGCAGCAGCAGCAACCAGACCTATTCAAAACACGTTCGATCAATCTCGATCTTTATCGGTCGTCCAAAATTTCCAGTTTTTTCCTCCTAATTATGCTTTATTATTATTCATGAACTGTTTATTAATATAACGAAAATACTAATAAATTCATGAGGAGCCTTGACCAACTATTCTTCATTAGTTGGAAATCAGGAAGAATAAAATTATTCCGTTTTTTAATTAGATAATTACATCATATTAAGCATTTGAAAAAAATTGATATATTGATAGTTGGAAATCAGGAAGAATAAAATTATTCAGTTTTTTAATTAGATAATTACATCATATTAAGCATTTGAAAATAATATATATATATCTATATTAAATTAAGCTATTACTGACCTTCCCAAGTGATTGCATGTATATTAAAAATTTTTCATCCATTAAATAAAATGTTGTTGAAAAAATTTTTTAATAATTGAATATTGACATGGATTTAAGATGTAATATTTAATAGTAAATTTAGTTAGTCATTTTATCGCCATAATCTCATATTAAATTATTACCTTGGTGGATTTTTCTAATTTGTCCACTCAATGTAATTAAACAGACGTCACACACTTGCATGCAATTATACTTTGGCTTCATGAAAATGAACAAAATTATTCAAAATTATTAATCACTCAATATATGCAGTGTTATGCATATTTAAGCTGCATTATAATGAGTAATTACATGTTAACGACAATGAGTTTAAACGGAAAAGACGTTAGTCCGTCATAAAAAAATGAGAATGCCAACTCGTTCACCTTGCAGTAATCCAAGTCACCTGTTACAATCGACGTCGTCGTCTCCTCCCTTTTCTCATTCTCTAGTATTTTGTGCTATCTCACTTTATATACGACTGCAGCATCTGGCTCGCTTGAAAAAGTCGTGCAACAAAGAACAAATTTCCATTTAAAAAAAACTACATCATGGAATATGCATCAGTTGATGTAAATTGAACAAATGAACAATCTGAATTACAATTACGTCCATTGTTCATCTTTGCACGACGTATTATCATTTATCTTCCAACTTTGCGGAAATTATTAGTGTCAAATAAAACTAACGAGATATTTAATTTTATCTCAAATATATTCAAATATATTTTTTTTTCAATTCCATACATTAAAATTAAATTTTTTTCTCAAGTAAAAAATTTTTTTTTTTCAATGAGAATGGATGATTTTGACTTGAAACAAAATTCTAAACTTTGTAGAAAATTATTAGATGGATTTTACAGTGGTTTTTTAAGTATAAAAAATTTTTTTATTTATTCATTAAGATTGAAAAAAAAATTTTTACTTGGAAAAAAAATAAAAAAATTTGTGGAAAATTATTTAATGGGTTTTAGGTAATTTGTATTTTTGTTGAAAGGAAAAAAAAATGTTGTGGATTTCTAAGGAAAGTGTCTATTACAGGGATTTTTTTTTTTTTTTCCTACTGAAAAATTATTAGACGTTCAGGACAAAAAAGTAATTTATTCTAACTAGTAACGCCCAGAAGTTCTAGCCATTCTTCTATAGACATGTATGTGCAATAGCTTATTGCGCAGTCATTGGGCAAACTGCACATGGCACTATGCAAACGTAAATATGTGAGTGGATCGTGCAAGTTCCCATAGAATGATGTCTTCCGGACGCCTTGAACCGTGACCACTTGATGCCCGGTTAGACCAGAAAAATGCATCAAGGTAGCAAACTTTTCCGATTGGTGTATAAGTGCCTCTGTGTGTGCCACACAAAAGCAGCAGTTCAACCAGCAGAGAGAATCGACTTGTTTTACCTTGACGATGCAATGCATCCCTGAATCAAAGAAAAGAACTTTCCAGAAATTTCACACTCAATTTTTTCTCAATTTTTAAACCTCGCTGAATTATTTGATGAGATCGTGTAAAACGTCGTTTTTTCGATATCAACAGCGTAATTTCACTTAATCGTAGCTTAGAAATATTTTTTAGTGTTATACAAAAATTAAAAAAATGGTAAAATGCAAAAATTTTCACTCACTACACTCCTGGAGACGTTCGCACTCACCAAAAACCCATGAAGAACTGACAGTTTTCCGGGGGAAAGTCTCAATATCTTGGCGATACGCCTGGCGATAAATGTTTGATTGCTTTTTGATATCTCTCACGTGTACTTATATCAGTACACGTCAGAGATATCTTTGAAAAATCAATACTTTCGACGTTTAGACAACATCAGTTCTTTCCAGGCTTTTGGTGAGTGCAAACGTGACAAAGCGCACAGCGAGTGAGTCAATCACTATTAATACTAATTTTATCCTAATTAGTTAATCATTAAAATTAATCAATAAATAAATAATTGATTTCATATTTGATTAAAAAATCAGTTACATAAAGAAAAAATTTTTTCTTCATCGGAATTACTGAGAAATAATTTTCCGCGAGAAAATCGACGTCTATTGAACGAAAAAATTGAAACTTTGTGACGAATTGTAAGTTTTTAAATGAAATAACAACAAGTTTTTTTATCATGACAATCAAATCAATAAGTGCCATGTTTTTTCCGGTGTTGTATATGTGGATATATATACATGATTGTTATATACCCAATGGCTAATGTGAAAAAATTGATTGCAGTTGTCAGGATAATCTGGTGTGTGTGAACTAGCGCGCAGTAAACGTCATGGGCGTTTATATACAAAAGAAAAAGTAAAGAAAAAAAAATACAATCTCACTCTTGGGTGGAGTATATAGTACAGTGTCGGACCTTCGCCAGACAAAAATAACCTTGAGTCGTCTGGCGGTTTTCTCGAGTGAAAGATCGATATCCGGTTGTAACGACCAATCTGAACCTGCAACACTAGATCGACGCACACAGAGGACTTGATCAAACCAGACGAGACTCGAATTAATCCAGTTGTCCAATGCATAGATTTCAGTTGTCGCGTGATTTAATCCAACTGGTTCTCGTTAAGCAATTCTTAATATCGTTAATTAATCGTCATTAAAGCGAAAAAATATTTTAAAATAATTTTTTTTTTCATTGAGAAATTTTATGATATATTTTTACAACATGTGCAATTATTATATATATACTGTGTGAGAATCTTTTTTGACTTTTTTTTTTAATTCTATTTTTTATTGTTAGTATTAAATTTATGTATCTGACACTTGGGACAGATTTATTGCATGTGAGAAAGTTGGACGACATATTTGTTGCTGCATATGTAGCAATAAATAGATTTTAATGCTGATAAGAGGTATTTTATTAGTTAACTGTATTTCTAATACTAGAATTTTGCCTTCAAAAAGTGTTGTGAAGATTAATTACCGTTCTGTTTTTTTTTTTTCGAGTTGAAAAATATGATTAACATTCCTCGGGTGTTTTGAAAGACAAATATATGATTAAGTAGTGTTGTCGAATGTTTTATCACTTTGCTTCGCTTTATGATATATTGAAATGAAAAAAAATTTCTCATGGCTGTCAGTTGGTTATAAATATGCCAAATGAAAATTTATTAAAAATTTAATATTTTTTTTCCACCTATAATTTGTATTATTTAAATGCAGACAATTTTTTTGTCATCAAATTAAGTATTAATCGATAACAATATATCAATTTATAAATTTGTTAGAATATTCTAATTCTAGCTTTATTATATCGAACAAAAATCCATTATTCATTTTTTTTTGCAATATTAATTCAATTTTTATGACATAATAGAGTAAAAAAATTAATTTATAATTTTTTAAAAATATTATTTATAGGAAGAATAATTTTTTTTTTTAGGTTAATACATTCGAAATAATTTTTTTTCAACATCAGAATTAAAATGTATCAATTATTTATTAGGCTTTTGTTTTTGGCAGTTTTCAGGTTATTAAATTGATGATAAAATTTGGAAAAATAATTTTTTTATAATACAAAAATATACATAAAGGTGTTACTTAACAGTATATATATATAAAATGCTACCGCAAGAAAAGTGAATCGACACGCAAGAATAAAATTGCGGTGAGCGAAATTGAATATATTTATATAGGATAAAAGAGCAAATCTAATAACTTGGGACTATATGAAAATAGATATATTATATGAAGAGCTTCTTGTAATTTTTTAACATCAATCAAAGGGAGGAGGAGTTGCATGATGTCGATTTAAAATATCACCCATAGATATATGTAATTATTTATCATCATCTTTCAAAAGATGAATTTTAAATGCATGTATGTTATCCTACTGCTTATAACCAATCCATCAATACAGTGCACTATGATTATCTTGGAAATATTCATTAGCAAACCTTTAAATATATGTGAAAATATCTTGTTTCATACTTTTGCATAGTATAGATATTTTCCCCATTTAAAAATTTTGCTCACAGCCTCGAGAATGAGGAAGTGAAAAATATATTAGATAATAGTTAATATTATATAGATATATAATAAAATATCAATTGATCAATAGAATAATATATATACATTGATACAATGACAAAGATATCAAAGTGTGTATGATGATAAAACCTGTTGCCCTTTTCTTTTTATTATTGCATCTGTCAACTCGTCACTAGTTCTTTAAACTTAACACTCACTATATAACGCAATAGCGTAATTTATCATCTTCGCGTCTCAGGAATTTCTTACTCGCGCTCCATACTGTGTGCACTTGTGGTTGTTAAGCTTTAATGGGGGGGAAAAAAATTATTTACCTTTTTTTTTTTCTTCACTTTTATAAAATTTATCGCATTTACTCATACATTTATTCAATAAAAATACTTTAGAATTTTAAATTAGTTACATTGTGAGGAAAAAAAATATATATTCAAGTATGATCTAGAAAAATTTAATTATATTTTAACTGAACTAGACTGCGACACTTTCAAACCATAAAAAAAAATATAGAACCAGTTAATTTACTGTATTTTATTTATATATATATAAAAAATATATTTACTTTAGAAAGTTGAAAAAATATTGTTTTTTCAATAAATTTTTTTGAACAATTTGAAGAAAAAAAAACATTCATTGTAGGAAAAACGGAATTTATTGTAGAAAAAATAGTAAATTTTGATTTGAAATTTTTTTTTCAGGTTTTGTTATACAAGATGAATGTTGTTGGATAGAAAAATATTTTTATAGAGTTAAATTATTGAAAATTACAGGTTATAAACGAGTTATGTGACCGAGAAAAAAAAATTGTCAAATTTATTGCGGATAATTTTGTTCTTCTTGGCAGATGAGCAAAAATATTTTGATGCACTTGACAATAACGGAAAGAAATGCTTGTAGAATCCAACGTAGCGTTATGATTTGACGTAACGAGTAGGTATTTACTTTCCTTCCGGGATCGCTGCGCGCAATGCTTGTGGGTCGTGAATCGCGTCGCAACGGCTTTTGCTTGCAGGCATGCATGAACATCAAGACATCACGCTCTCGAAGGTTATTTTATCTTTTTCTCTTATTTCTAGATTTTCCGCGCATCAAAGAAAAACCAACTAAACGTGCTGTGTAAAGATTTAACGGTGCCGGAATTGCGTAAGCAGATCATTGTTGAATGCATGCACATTTTTTTTTTTTACGCCTCTGCCATAATCTCAAGCACTGTTGAATATATATACATATGTCAGCTGTTAGTAATGAGGGTCCTTGATACTACAAAACATTAGATTCAGAAAATTAGAAAGACAAATGCTGAGATTCTCATGACCCAGATGAAAAATTCTCTGATAAATCACTTGAGATTTTTAACCTCATGTGTTTTCACATTATATTTTTACAATGTGATTATGAAAGTGATTCAGATTCTCGTGTGTGTTGGTGAAACAACAGTTGACAATGTTTAAACAGGTCGAATATATTTTTATAGTATTATTTTTTCTTAGTGGGAATATTTATAGAATAAAAAAAAATTTATCGTGTCTATTGTAAGGGAAATTATTCTTTTGTGATTTATTATTTTTTTCAGGTTTTTGAATTGCTTTTGTACTGGAGAAAGAAAAAAAAAGAGAAATTTATTTCCACGTGATACAATTGTTGATTGCTTCGTCTTGGAGTGTTTGAAAAAAATAAATAAATTGTAGAAAAAGCCATTGTATTGAACGTACTCGAACGAAAATGTCAAAGAGCCCTCTTGAAAAATTCTTTAAGTCTCTTGCAGACGATACTTCTCAATGTCTTCAATTGCGTTTTTGTCCACTGCATTGCACCATTAATTTTGAAATCTAAAAAAAAAAAAAATTTCAGACATAAAAAAAGTATATTAATTTTTTTTAGTATAATTATAGTGAAATTACATCCTGAAAATTATTCAAGATGCGGAAGTACTCTAGAATATTTTATTCGGTCAGTAGCCTTGATGCATGATATATCCTTCGGATGATTTTTTCGAATTTTTAATCAGTACATTGAAGATTTTTCGCCAAATATGCAGTGTATACCCTTGAAAGTAATTTTTATCACGACAAGATCAGGACAATGTACTTTAAATGTATTTTAAAAGGCCAGTGTAAGAAACATACCGCATGCATGACATCAGAAATTAATGCAAGAGAAGTTTAATTATTTTTTTTATACAAAAAAATTTAATGGAGAAAAAATCAAACTAAAAGACATACTGTAAAGTCATTCTAATAAGTTTGATGTACCTGTCACAATTTATTAAAAAAAAAAAAAAAGTTATTTTAATTAATTAAGAAAATTCTTACAAGATTTCACGTGTTGTTTATATTGAAACAATTTTTTTTTTAATAACTAAAGTTTGATAAAAAATTAATTACATCAATTTATTAATAGTTAATAATGAAAATGATGATAATTAATGATAAAAAATTTGTTTTCTGTCAGATATACTTGTTGAAAAAAATTTATAATTAGTAATTCAAATTTTTTACTTAATTTTTTTTTGTTTTTTTGTTGCAGAGATGCGGCGGGGTCAATCTAAACATCAGGAATATTTCACCGCAAAATGATTCGTGTCCTCGTTTTACTGTGCATGGCCATCATATCTGTCGCACGATGTCACAAGGTGAGAAAAAATATATATATAATTTTATATCTATACAATAATTGTTCTCATACTACTACTACTACTACTACTAGCCACGATTTCACATCTCAACCTTCATTTCATTCTTCAATTTTTCTTCCATTTAATGAGGCATAGATCATCACATATCAAAGTTAAAAATCTCTCGCAGTTTATTTTAAAATTGCATATATATCGCACGCCCGCCACCATCACTATATTGCGATAATGAGAAGAAAAAAAAATGAAAAATAAAAAATTGCATGAGAAAAAGTAGCTCAGAATTCACAGTAAACTTTGTATAATATGTTTCACTAGAAAAGAAGTGACTTTAGTGAATTAACATAAATAAAATGCGTATACTTATAAATATTCATGTACAATTTTTTTTTTAAATCATTTTGTTAATTGAATCAGACATGACATATTACTTTAAATTCATTTCCAAAAATAATTTTTAATTATAGAAATAAATTTTCAACTCACATAATAATATTTAAACACAAAAAAATTTTTTTTTCCAATTTCGTATTTATGAAAAAATTGAAATTATTCCTATTAAAGATTTTTTTTATTAAAGATTTAAATTAAAAGAAAAAAATAATATTTATAATTAAGTATGTTCTTTTTTTTTTACGTTTGGAATATACACGCATTCATTCAAACTTCTTGGAAGATGTAGGTAGTGAAAAAAAAAATTATTTTTATTTTTTTTTTTTGATGCTCTAATCGTCGTTCACGTCCATCATCAGTTGTTATACAAAGTCAGTCATGCTTATTCGGTTTAGTCACGTATATGTTCCCTCAGTAGTTTATTGCCCAATCGTCACGATTTTTGCGACATTACTCACAGTTGAAAAGACGCAGACTGAACGAGTGGGAATAATATTGTTAATCTTGTATGTCGAGAGTCAGAAAGAGATATTTTACGACGAGAGACTACTTACAAAGATCGGAAGTAGCACGATATATACACATGAGCTCATTATGTATATATTATATCAAAAATTAACAATAGCTCGCGCGAATATAATTGTATGCATCTACTTGTATATTTACATTTTTTCGTAATTTTTCACGTGAACATTCTTCCAATTTTTGTTTTTTGTTTGTTTTTTTTTTTTTTTAGTATATTCCACATAATAATATCAGACAATTTTCAACAGCTCTTTTGTTCAGGTTTTTTTCGAAACATTTTTTTTTTGGGTGATTTAATATGTTGAGAAAATTAGGTGAAATTTCTTTCGACGTAATTCTACTTCAATGACATAATAAAATGCTTTCTCATCATTCTTAATTTGATGGATATTAACATATAAAGCTTCTTAATAACTATAATAAAATTGATTATAATCAATAAATTGGGCGGAAGATTAATTTTATATATAGATCATTAAAAATTAATATATTACTCAATAAAAAATTTAATTTATCAGTTTATTTTGCAGAAAATCAATATTACAAAATTTATTTTATTTTTTACACAGGATTAATTTAAAATATTTATAAAAATTTTTATTTAATTGAATAAAAAAAAAAATTTCCATTTCACAAAATTTATAAATTAATATGATAACGGGTTGAGTTTTTTTTTTTTTTTATTAAATTGATTTTTAAATCTTAAAAAATTAATGAAAATAGTTTAGCGTATAAAATCGACTTTTGCGGAGAAAATTGCTGCATTAGTGCGTAATTTTTACGCAATTTTTTTAAGACGCGAAAAAAAAAAGAAAGAAAAATCGACCACCTGGTAGTCACAGATATCATTACCTAAACACGTTAAAACCATACATGCGCGAGTGAGGAGGAAAAAGAAATATCTACATTACACACTTGGTTTGACTTGCATTTCGCAAATTTCCCCAACAAGTTATTTATATATATATCTCATTAGGGCTGGAGCTGAGGAAATCTCCAAGGACACACAATCCGATTCTGGCAATTTTAACGGCACTCAGATTGGCTAATTTACAATGTGCAGCACAATATTGCAAATGCATGTACATAAGCCAAGGGAGTGCAGTAGTGTATTGCAAGTCAGATTGTTGCCTCTAAATCTCAATTTCCACCCTTTAATATAAATTTAATCTTTTATTTTTCAAAAAAAAAAAAATAAATAAATAAATAATTCATTCTAGAAATTTTTTAATCGATGAAAAACATAAATAAATTTTTAAAAAAAATTTATCCATCAATAATACATAAAATTGAAATTTAATTAAAAAAAAAAATAATATAACAATATTAACAATAATATAACAATAAATTATTTTTTTTCAAGTTTAAAAAATGAAAATATTAAAATTTTAGGATGACTCGTGAATTTTTGGATATAATATGTGACAAGGACAATTATCGGTTTATCATCAAAATAAATTGTCATGATTAAAATATAGAATTATATATTAATTTAACTACGAGGGGGCGTTTTCAAGACTGGCAGGACATCCAGGCAGCAGCTATATGAGAATATGTTTTTTTTTTTTTTTCGATCCTTTCACTCTCGTTTTGGATGGAGGTCGACTCATCCTTTTGTAGAAACACTCGGCCACATTTCCAAACAGTCTGCGAAAAAAAAAGAAAGTCATCATCAGGCACAATGATTAGTTTGCCAAGTGTCTAATTTTAAAGATTAATGTCCTTGGAGAGCGATCAAATATGAGCTGTGATAAATGGTTTAGTCTGGCCTAAAGCCATGTTAAATTACCTCGTCGCGTTGCTGCTGCTGCTGTTGTTGTCTAATTAAATTAGTCAAAGGTGTTGTGTTTATCTGACGTGTGAAATATCGCTTTGTGCAGAAGCTTTGACTTTGAGGTTGATGATCGATTGTACGTGGGAAGAAATGTAGATTGGAATTTTTCAACTGATAAAATCTCATTAGGCGACGCAGAGATTCCGATAAATCGTACGCTGGATATCTCAGCGATCGAGCATGAACCGGTGTATATATGTGTATTGATGATGTTGGGCGCATCCTTTCACTCTCGATGTGACGCCGCTGGCGGTCGCATGTGTAGCAAAAGTCAGATATGCAACTCGACCTTTTCCAACCGAATGATTTTTGTTTCGCTGAAGAAATCTCGTTGAGAGGAATTCCCTCTCTGATATATGCCGCAGTATATATGAGAAAGTGTTACATATATTTTACTGCAAATCATACAATTAAAATATTAAGTTTATTGCCATCGCGTGCGACAGTTGTTTACTAATCTTAATCATAATATTATGATGATTGAAAATTGACATTACTTTTCAACGTGATTTATTTTGCTTACACTTCATAATAATGTTAAGAAATATTGCATGTCACACTACTAATGGTAAAAAGACACGAATTTTTATTAATATTTTATGGAAAAATTGTTGTAATGATTTGATTTTGTTGTAAATGATTCCCCTTGGAAATTTTGAAGTTTTTGTAATTATTTTCAGTTTTTTGCTGATATCTCTGTAACTAAGCATGATAAAAGAAAATATCATTCAAGTTAAATGATTAGAAATAAAATTTACTACGAAAAATGTAGAATAAATTTTTTTGATTTGCTCTGTTTTCGAGATATTTTGAAAAATAAGAATTTTTAAAAATCTGTAATATCTCAAAAACCAATGGAGTTACAAAAAAATTTATCAACAGTTTTTTGTAGATAATTAGGAACAAAATTTTTTGATTCGTTATCTCGATTATTTATCGAGTTATTGCGGAAATATCACGAAAACAGCGAATTTCCCAAGGGGTATATACTCTTCCAAAAATTCCACCGAAAAAAAAAAAATTATTTAATCGCAACTAAACATTGTAACACTCAATTTAGATGAAAATTATAAGAAAAATATAGTTAGTTGTTGTTAATTTTAAAATTGATTTAAGATATATACACCTTTTTAATTTTCGTAATGTAAAATGAAAAATTTATTGTTTATTAAATTTTTTTTATTCAGTCAAATTTAATCTATAAAAATACCAATTCCAATTTTTTTCTAGCAAAAAAGTTTAACTAAAAAAATCCACAATGTATTTGAACATATTTTTCTTATCTTTAAAAAATTTTTTTATGTTTTTTCTAGATTCACGACCACATGACGGCAGAAGAAATGGCATCAGTATTTCACATAGATAGCCATGAAGACGGTGAGTGGAAAAAAAAATTTTGATTCAACAAATACATTAAAAATAAAATTTTTATCTAAAATACACTTAATAGTTGAAAAAAAAAAAAAAATCCTCCAAAAATTATACTGAAAAATATTTAAGATTTCAATTTCTCTTGTTATATTTTAGAATTATTCTTTAATCATAATATAATCAATCAAAAATTTCTCTATATAATTATTTAAAAATTATTAAATAGAAAAAAAAGGTGATCAAAAAAGCCGCGATAATTCAGTGATATTGAGCTATGAATAATTATTTAATTTTTTTTTTTACTCAAAAATAAAAAAAAAAAATTCGCTGCTTCGAGTGAATGAGTGTGTATTCAATGAACCATTTTTCTGGTTCGCTGTCTAGTATTTCAAGTCATTAATTATTCTGGTATCCAAGTCCAAGATGAATAAATTTGATATTCTTAATTCATTTTCCACGAATTCACACACTAAGTGCTTGATAATATTCAGTTTTGTATGCCCTCTTGACCCGATCGACGTGACAAAATCGAGGTTCAGACTCGTGTGATGGTGACTATTGTACATAAAAAAAAAATCCCGTTATTGATTAGACTGCGGGAATAAGATGAAGATGAAAGGGGTATGTATATACGACTGTGTGGGTACAAAATTTTAGAGATGAGTTGAAGAGAACGATGGCTTATTCTATGGGATCAAGCACAGTCGGGTGTGGTCCCAACGACGAATTAATCATGAAACCATTCGTTTCGACTGGTTCCTTTTTTTCAGTAATGTCCCGCATTAAACTTGTAACACTGTGAATTTATCGCGGTGAATCACCTGTGTTCATGAATTATTTATTAGTTGGAAATAGGAGGGTCGAATGTGATATTCCAGTTGTTGGATTTAAAGTAAGCGATTACCTTTCCTAGTCGTCATTTTATTTTTTTCTCTCATCGTGCGTACACGGAAAAATTTTATATATATAGAAAAAAAAAAAAAAATCAAATGACGCGTATTATATATGGAGTCGTAGTAAAAAATAAAAGCTTTTGGACCACCACAGGCAATCAGGACTTTGATTCAGGAAAAAAAAAATTTTTATGACAACATCAAAGATTTTATAATTGTGAGAAAGTAACTAAAAATAAAAAAAAAATTTTTTTCTTTTTCTAAATCATTTGTCAAATACTTGCACGTGCATTTTTTCACTTGAATAAATGTTTTTTTTTTTTTAGACTGAAAAAAAAAATTTATTGGATAATTTGTGACAATTAATGACATGATAATAAATGTTTTCAGTGCCCATGTACGAGGTAGTGCCTATACTACACTCAAAACATAAAAGGAGTGCAGAAGTCAGGCCTGAAGTCCACTTGAAGGCTTTCGGCAAGGATTTTAGTTTGTCCCTGAAGCCAACTGTGGGACTCTTGCCCTCTGGCAAACATGTGTCTATGTGGACAGTTTCGAGAAATGACTCCAGTCCTGACGGTCTCTATTATGAAGCTGTGCCTGAGGTAACTTCAAATTAATCAAATTTTACGAATGAATAATTATATAGCCATAGTGAATGGACACATATGTTTTATCTGTCTTGAATACCTGTCAATTATGAATAATTTGATTTACTTTGAATTTCTCAGATACTTATTTTAAATTCATTTTGACAAATTTTATGATATTTATCATTTTTGATGAAATAATCTTTTATTAAATTCAATTTATTAATCATAATATTTTAAATCATTCATTTATTCAATTAATTATTACATTTCAGTCAACTGTTTCAACTTTTAATCAGACAATTAAAATCAATTATTTTTACAATTTATTATTTTTTTTATTTGATATTTTGAGTGTTTAAAGATGGAAAAAAATTTGTTTTTTTCAAGTTAAATGATTTTGAGTATTTGTGATGTTTTCAGAGTAGTGCAGATATTGGTGACATTTATCAAGATGCAGCAAACATGGCATCTATATTGTTGCGCCGAGACTCGAGTGGGAAAGTGCTCGTGGTAAGACTCAATTCTCTTTCTTAATCTCTCTCCCTCGCTGCATCAGCCTCGATTCATACACCTCTCGCCGCCCCTGCACAGTGTATATATTCCCTTTCGTCATATCGCGATGGCCCGTTATTATGCCTTCTGTTGCGCATTTCGTAAACGCCCAGGGTCTCGCGCGCGCCATCAGTCGACACGAGAAAACAGAGCGCAGAAAGTGGCAGAGGAACCGCCGTCGTGGGTTTTTTTTTTATAATTACCACGATAACCGCGATTCATTCGTCGTAACGCTGCTGATGCCGCGACGGAAAACAATTAGAGGGTGGCAAACAATCGTGCGGCTATATAACGGATGGTGTTATTGCGAGACGTTCGAGAATTCCCGGTAATATCTATACATTAATTTTTTCCTTTTTACCATGCATCGTTTGATGCCCCACTTTTTTTAATTCCACCAATATTTTTATATTATCCCCATACGTCCTCTTTCTAACTGTAATTTAATCGACTAAAAAAATCCATAATTTATATCATCAAACTGCTTCACTTTGGCTTAATTTAAAAAAAAAAAAAATTTTTTTTGACTGATAAATTTATTTGGGGATAAAAAAAATTAAATTGTCGGTTATTTTGGTGTGGATTTTCTTCTGCATATATTCAATATTAATGTTTAATATTATAATGAAAAATTATTGACATGCATGCAATCGAAATTAGTCTCGGTGTTGTCGCGAATGTTATGTCCCATTGCGAGACACTCCACCACAACATTCTTTACAAGATCGTGTCTCGGTCACGCACCACTCATCATCTTGGTTGTTGCGTTCATTTGTGTCCTCGTCTTGTTCGCAATAGGCGTTTCATTATTGCATGCCTGAATAATAAAGATTCTGCTCGAACAATCATCATCTAATAACCCAAAATTATTATATCAATGATTGAAAAAAATTATAATTAAGTCGCTAACATCGACATTTATATTTTTAAAAAAATAACACGATAGTTTACACTATTAAATCTTCAATAACTATAGTTATTTTCTTTTTTTTTTTTTTTTGTATAATTATTAGGCAATATGCGGTTTATCTCTATTAATCGTCGATAAAAGCGGTATATTGAGATATTAACGTGTATAAAATGATTTGAGATAAATTCCTATAAGTTATTTATTCAAGTTTTATCGAATGCAATTGCATAAAGCATTTGAATAAAAATTTATTTTATTTTTTATTGCATTTCATAGTGCACCCAGTGACTTTTGCGAATGAAATAAAGAATATTTGTGTTAAATCAATGATTCAACAAGCCCACTAATTATCTGAGTGACCGATTATGCAATGTTTCAACGTACTAGCGTTGTTCCAAGTGACCCCACATGTCCTGACCTTTTGCTTTCACTCTCTTTCTCTCTGTCTCTCTCTCTCTCTATCGTGTGTGTCTCGACACAGTTCATCCGCATGAGTGATTGATTAAGAGCGCAAAATCATTGTTCCATTCATCTTTATACCTGTTTTGGAAATTTTTTAATTTAAGGAAATTTGATGGGGGGGTTTTTTTTTTTGTTCTTTTATAGGAGGGCGATATTGGATCGGAATTGGTGATTCGTCCACTGCCAAATCGAATTGTAAATGATGTTATTATTAAATTTGAAGACCTTCGGGGATCTCATTTACTGCCAAACGTGACGAGAAATAAACGTAGTCTCAGTCAAACACATCATCACGTTGTTTTTCGACGCTCGAAACAAACGATTGACGATGAATACAGCGATTTTGGTGAGAACCGTTTATTACAATAAAATAATTATATTCGATATTAATAATTATGATTGTTTATGTATCATGGAAAATTTTTAGAATGGAAAAAAAATTTTTTTTTTATTTCAATTATTGAAATATAATACTCATTAACGATTATAACTAGTGATATTTATTAGTGATGTTTTATGAAAGTTAAAAAACAATTTTTTTCTTATTGTATATCAATTTATATTATAGTTATAAATTTGTTAATTATATATAGAAAAAAAAACTTCCGATGGATAAAAAATTTTTTCAGTTGACTTTTTGAAGTGGTATATATGTACGATCAGACGTTAAGCTTTAACAGGATTATGTTAAATTCATAAAAGAAAAAAAAATTAATAATGGTGACTTTAGTAAATAAATTTTTCTTTTTCCGTTTTTTTTTTTTTTATTCTTTTTATTTGTTGGTTTTTTTGTTTTCGTTTTTATTCAATTAAAAAAAATTTTCAAACGACCATGAAATTTATAATTTGAATGTAAATTTGTATCCGGATAGATGTTATAATCCTAAAGTTCATAAATATAAGATTTAGAAGACCGGGGTACGAATCCCACAGCGAGAGGTTTTTTTCTGAGGAATAAAATCCCCGTGCCCGCTGGATCGACGGTATAATAGGCTGCACCATTACCGACTGATGTTTCGTCGGTCGGTGAATGGTGCAATGGCACGGGAAAGCGTCACCCGGCACTTGTGTAGCTCTGGCGGGCACCCTGGCTGGACAGAGATGACCGAGAGGTCTCTCTGCTCAGATAGGGGGCCAGCTCAGCTGCGCACTGTGTTAGGGTGCCGGTCCCTGAACGCTAGGCGTGGGTCAAAGGGAACCACTGATCGATAAAATTGGTAAATTCTATCGACCATTGGGACTTTGCCTATGCCGAAGTGTACTAACATGGGTTTTCTCTGTGGTTTTCCCATGTTACGGTGCTTAGGCACCGGGCGAATGCAGTACGCTAAAGCACAAGACGGTCCACAGCCGCACGTTAGGGACACAATGCAGGTGGTGACTGGGGGTAAAAGGCTTGATAACAAGCGCAAATAAAGTGCGCTTGGCCTACAGAGGCTCCCACCGAAAGGTGCTAGGAGACTCTGCCCCCAACAAGGCCCAGATGTAAAAGGATTACAGACATAATCCATACATCGTAAATCCCAGAATAGAATAGAATATAAGATTTAGATAAAATAAATCAAATCGAGATATATATACAAGTGGATATAGTTTTGAAAGAAATTTCACAATTCTTAGAGCAAGTAAACTTGTTTAATTGTCATCATAAAACTGTCATTCTAATTTTATCTCAAAACCCTACCTCATCGAAAAAAAAAAATATATATAGCATATAGATGTATAAAAAATTATTATATCGAGTATGTCGTTGTGATATTATTAACAATTAACTCGTCAAAATCAATCAAAAAATCCAGGCTTTAATTTATACTTTCTCTGAGAGAAAGCAATAAAGAAAATAAATGTTATAAATATTAAATGCGATATACATCGCAAAATCAACTTATATAAGAGTAAATTGATATTTCAGCATATATGGAACCGGATCACCTGTCAAAGAGGTTTAGGACGAAAAGGTCAATTGGCTCAAGAAGGTCAAAACGCGAGGCACCTTACGTCATCTATCCGGAAATCTTGTGCATTGTAGATTACGATGGTTACAGGTAAAATTATTCATATGATCTTGTCAATAATTATCATCAAAAATAACATCATCACTAAAATGAAAAAGAAAAAATTTATCAATATTTGCCCTAAGCCATCTCAAGGAAAATGAAAAAAAACGTATGTATAAAAAAAAAAATCCCATCAAAAATTAGTTATAAATCTATAAAAAAATTCATTATTTCATCAAGTAAATACTTGAACTATCAGATTTCGATTAATTTCATTGCAATAAAATATTTAAAAAAATTTTTATAACTCAATGCTATATTTTGACTCATGTCATTTTTAATTGACAGATTTATTATAAAAAGCAAGATAATTTTTTTTTTGTTTTCATTAATTACACAGACTCAAAGTATTTTTTATTTTATTGATCATAAAAAAAAAAAAAACAATCTATAAAAAAAAGAGAGTCTTAAAATTCTTATTAGTATTATATGCGGAATATTTGCTGAAGAAAATGAGCAGTACCCCGCTGCGTTGGTTTTTTTTTTTTTTTGCATGAAAAAACATTATAACTATATCCTTAATAAATATATAATACAATGACGATAAATTGAGGATATAGATGTTTCGCAGTGATGTGTGACAGGATAAAAAAATAAGGTGTAAATAAATTTCTAATATTTCAGATTGCATGGTGGAGATAACATTCAGATCAAGCGATACTTTGTGTCATTTTGGAATGGCGTAGACATGAGGTACAAATTACTTAAGGGACCGAAGATTCGCATCAGCATCGCTGGAATAATAATATCTCGGGTTAGCTAACACACGACAGCTTTGTAATTTTTGCTCGCCTCTGGGTACAGAATCAAATGGAATTAAGGCATTAATAGCATTAAATAATGAAAGTTCATGAATAAAATAGGGAAGGGATGCAACACCTTACTTGGAAAGAAATCGCGTGGGACGCGATGCCATCGACTCGGCAGCTGCGCTGACCGACATGGGCAAATATCTTTTCCGGGAGCGAAGACTTCCGGTTTACGACATTGCCGTTGCTGTGACAAAGTAAGGGTAACTGTACTTTAAGTGAATTTATCATTATAAAAATTAGTTTCCCAGCATGACATGACTGATGGTGATACCATTCGTGGAATATATCAGTTATATCATGTATATATTTACAACGCCTTGACTGAATTATTTTTTTTTTTTTCCTCTATTTCTTTTCAATGTCCATCATAAATGCTCGTTAGAGAATTTCTTGTCGATTTCATTGCAACTTCCGCTAATTTCACTGATATATATGTATATATACAACGTTTTACATAACGTCACTTAATAAATATGCCCTGTGAGAAAATTTTTCTTGGCAACAATGAAAATTCTAAGACAGAAAATCACTCTAATGACGTATATGTTCATTTCATATTACCAATTTTTTATTCTGAAAAACAGGTATGATATGTGCCGTCGTAGGAAAGGCGGTCGATGCACTAAGGGAACTGCTGGTATGGTTTATTATACAGAGATCATTTTTACCTAATATTACCCCCCTTTTTTTATATTTTATATATTATTTTATTTTATACTTCACTGTTTTTTCAGTGTTTACTATTCCAATTTATCAACAATATTTTTTTTTTTTTTTACAATTTTTAGACATTAATTTTTCATTTTATTGAATAATTGTAAAAGGAAAAATTTTTCTAAATTTTTCTTGAAACATTTATTTAGTACAAAAAAAAAATTTATTTATATAATTAATTGGATATTATGAAAAATTTCTTTTTAAAATATTTTTAGTAAAAATGTCAAA
Organism: Macrocentrus cingulum; assembly: GCA_002156465.1. Lineage (NCBI taxonomy): Eukaryota > Metazoa > Arthropoda > Insecta > Hymenoptera > Braconidae > Macrocentrus > Macrocentrus cingulum. The sequence continues at coordinate 16,665 of MVJL01008981.1, read as the reverse complement.
GAATTGAATTTCATTTACAGTTTTTTTTTTTTTTTTAGTTTATCAATTTTTTTTATTTCATGACAATTTGGTAATTAGATCGAAAAAAAAAAAATTTTTGCGTAGTATTAGATGATTAAAATTGCTTTTAGCACAAATTCATGTAAAAATTAATGAAACACAAGCTTTTTGTGAGTTGCAAAAAAAAATAATAACTAAACTAAATGGATTTGAGGAACCATGAACATAAAAATAATCATTTAAAATATTCGTGAGTGTAAACGGAGGGTGTTAAAATGGCACCTTGCAGTGAATTTATGGGAATTGCATGCTCGCAAAGTCGTTTAGAATGCGCTGGGTATTGTGGGTAGTATTTGGCTTTTGGATTACAATGCTAATTTAAGTGCAAAACCTAGTGGCCCTCGACAACGAACGACGATATGTGCATCCAGATGTATTTTTTTCCTTTTTTTTTTTTTTTTAGAGTAGCCAAGGAGTTAATGGTCAACGTCGTTGTAAATTAAATTATCACGAGTGTGACCTTGTCATCAATTTTCACCACGAATATATAAATTTTTTTTTTCATTCTGAAATACAATCCACAAATATTGATTCCAGTCTTGACACTTGGTATTTGCCTGTTTATCTCACATTTTCATCGTTTGTCTCGTGACGTGGTTCAATGGTCCTTGTCGTTCATGAATTTACATAATAAAGGAGTATTTTCTGTTGTTGCGTTGCAGATTAGATATGTGCAGGAGACAATATACGCATGACGTGTGCAATAGAGGAACTGCAGGTACGTTTCTCAAAGTTGAGAACATAGCACGATTATTTGTTTCTCTTATCTAGTTTGTTCTTTAATTTTTTCTTGGAATGATTGTCAGTTTTTTTGAGCACTTGCACTCATTGTCAATATATATTTTTATTCTAAATTTACGCCAAATTCGATTTTCTTCTTCAGGACTTGAAAAAAAAAAAAAAAATTTTAGCGGTTTTTTTTTCAACGTCACTGCTGGCTCTCTCTGTGCACACTTTTGGCTTTTTCAACTATCCACGATAACTCTGGCACCTATATAAGTATTAAAAAATTGATATTCTGAGGAATGGTGAAACAAAATGTAATTCACCACGTATTATTGTTTTCTTCTGCACTTTACGTCCTCACCTCGACTATTCTGATTATTCACTCTAGTGTCTTTGTTTTTTATTTTATTATTATGTCCTCGTTATCCATGAGGAATTCAATAGGTAAGTTATACTGTATACTTTCGCTCGAGTTAATTGTCAAAGCACTTTGACAACTTTACTCAAATTGTTGATAATTCACTGTCAGTTAATTAACACTAGATGCATGCACAGCTTACGATGGCCACTAGAATGGCTTTGAGTAAATATTACGACATTTTTCCCCCCGTATGTGCAGAACTACTTACTATATTTATTCTTAATTTTATCTAAGAATTTAATTTTACATTTAACAATATTTCCAGCATGATGGAATGAGGAAGATCTTTTTTTTTTTATATTTCAATCAATTCTCCTTGATAATTTTTTTTTTCTCACTAATAAGTAATTGTAGCAACTTTTTGTTTTGATAAAAAAAAAATTGTATAAAAAATTTTTACAATAAAAAAAAAGACCTTCGTCGGGCTCGTTTTTTTTTTCTGTTAATAAAACGAACATTTAAATTAACCAAATTCTACCATTCACAATACTTGAAATTTTTTTTTTTTCATTAAAAAAAAAATTAAAGAAAGATTTTGAATGGTTATAAAATTGTGAGATTTGTTGTAAACAGGAAATTAACTTTTTTTTTTATTTAAAAAAATTATAAGGATTAATTAAATGCTTGGTATAGACATAGTATATAACTGTGTAGTCCTTTGGCATTAAAATGGTAAATGATTGGAAATGACGAATGTAAAAGTATACTAATTGACTTTCCCTATGCAGGATTCGCATATGTGGGCGGTGCCTGTGTTGTTAACAAGCGACTTGAGAAGGTCAATTCTGTGGCTATTATCGAGGACACTGGTGGATTCAGTGGAATTATTGTGGCCGCACATGAAGTCGGTCATTTGTGAGTTCATCGACTTTCTATTTGCTCTGAAATTGTATAATTGCCATTGGCCCGTGACGGATTGTTAATTTAATGGATTGCAGGTTGGGCGCCGTGCACGACGGCTCACCGCCGCCAAGCTATCTCGGTGGACCGGGTGCTGAGAAGTGTCGCTGGGAAGATGGCTACATTATGAGTGACCTCAGGCACACAGAGAAAGGTTTCAAGTGGTCCCACTGCAGTGTCTCGTCTTTCAATCACTTTCTCAAGTACGTTTAAAACACTGGGAATTACCAGTGACAAATATGCCCAATGAATCATCTCTCACGGAAGTAGTAACGTTATGTATCTGGTCAGACATCATCTACAGCTATTTTATCCACCTGGAATATCACCAGAATTATATTGAATAATGTAAATAAACGTGACTCTTGGCATTCGATCCAAGGATTTTCTCGTGCGACATTAAAGTAGAGATTTTACATTTACATATGATAACAATATTAGAAAAATATTTTATACATATATAATTATTTATAGTTTATAAATAATACGATACATTGATTTTTAATTTAATTGTGGATGATTTTTTTTTTTTTTCGATATTCGCCAAAAATTATTATTTCAGAAAAACAGTTTTTTTTTTGTTTTTCAAGCCTTGTATTAAAAAATCATAGTTTATTATATTATTCAAGCCGATAAAAGCATTTTTAAAGGTCGCTCACGAATTTTAAAATTTGTAAAAATTGTTAAAAATTTTTTTTTCTTGTCTTCTGGTTAAAAAAAAAACCCTTGGAATCATCTAAAATCTCTCACTCTAATTTTCATACAATAAATAAAAATTTATCGTTATTTCGAATGACAATATCCTTGCTGATAAATTTTTTTAGAAGATGACAATTCTTAAATGATTTTTGTTGATTGCAAATGTAAACAAAAAAAACTGTGTAGTAAATCGAAAATTTTAATTATCATTTGGCTTTACAAAATTACGCACTATATTCTAGAAATAAAAAATAATTAAAGCTTGAAAATAGATAGAAATAATTTTAGAGTTAAAAATCGGATGTTTCAAAAATGACAAAAATGATTTTTCATTTGTTTAAGATTTTCTGAGTAAGTTTTAATTGTAATATTACTAGTGAATAATGAATTAATTGAATTGTTTTAGTGGTGACACAGCTACTTGTCTCTATAACGCGCCACACGAGGACGAGGCGTTGCCCCGAGTCTTGCCAGGAAAATTATTGACATTAGATGCGCAGTGTCGAAAGGATCGTGGCACAAGCGCTTGTTTCGTAAGTCCACTTTCCAATCCTCTAGACAGATAGTAATGCTAATTAATTACTCATCATAAAACTAAAAAAAAACAACAACATTGCTCGTTACATTGCAGAAAGATGACAGAGTTTGTGCACAGTTGTTCTGCTTTGACGCAGGCTCAGGCTACTGTGTGGCATACAGACCTGCGGCCGAGGGATCACCCTGCGGAGATGGCCAGGTGTGTGTAAAGTCTTAAAAAAAAAATCCTTCAGTTAAAAATAACAATTTATTTGACAAAAAAAAAAATAAACTTTTGTTTCAGTATTGTTTGAATGGAAAATGTGTAGCTGAGCACGAGAACATTATTCCAGATTATACTCAAAATATTCCAACTTACATACGTCAAGATAGCATTTACAGTGGTGCGATTCAAAGCCGGCCTCCATATTCACATTACAATAACACAGATTACAGGTACAAGCCATTCAATAATTATATATCAAGATATTCATTTTTAACCAAAATTATAACGAACAATTGCTGCCATATGTCATTAATTTACGGATAATATCATTCAATGTATATTAATTTATATTTTTAAAAACGAAAAAACAAACAAACAATTTTTTAAGATCTATAATAGTTAACTAACACGTAAAATGTAACAAATAGTATTAATCCAATTTTTAATACGTGCTTGTAGTTTTTTTTTTTTTTACGTTAAATAGTTGGAAATATAATAAAAAAAAAGACTCATTGAATAATATATTAACCTATTCAACATGAATATAAAGTAACTTGTAGTTTGAAAAGAAAAAAAAATTGAATAATTTTTATTTGTGCAGATTTTTATCCAAAGTGGCTGTGGATTTAATTATTATTTTTTATTTGTAATTTTATTTGAGAAATGGGTATTTATTTTAAGTACAATCACGTTGCTAAAGCTAAATAAAAAAAAAAAAAATTGTTAAAATTATGCAGAAATATATATCGCTTGGAAATTTGGCATTTTCGTGAGTTTTATTAGTTTTTTTTTTTTTAACTTGATAAATACAGGAAATAATGGAAAATATTATTTACATTAAAAGATTTAGCGTTAAATTTCCTACAAAAAAAAATGTTTTGTAAAATTGTTCAATTTAAAAAAATTATTATTTTTTAAAATATCTTAAAAACACGACAAAATATGATAAAAATTTACTCTACATTTTTTGTCGAAAATAAAATTTCCTATTTTTTCATTTTCATAATATTTTTCGTTATCCTGTTTATTTACCGAGTTATCGCGAAAAAACAAAAAAAAAAAAAAAAAATCACAAAACAACAGGGTACATTAATACCTCTTCAAAAATTTGATGGGAAATAAAAAAATTTATTTTTTTAATCAAAAATTATAAAAGTTATTATTAAAATATCGAATTCACAGACAGAAAGTATGATGGTCTGACGTAACACAAGTTATTCTACTTGTGACGTAATTTTTAGATTTTAATGAATCTAAAAATACATTATTTAGTTCGTAAAAAAAAAAAATATTTAATCTGCTTTTTTAGCTTTAGCAACGAAATAACTTGGGTTTTAAATTTCTGTTTATCGGGCGGTAATAACTGTAGTTAGTTGGACATGATAAAAAAACAATATTGAAAGGTTTTGGTAGAAAAAAAAGGGAGAACGTGTTGTGCTTGGCAAGATGGACTAACTCAGAAGAATCCCCGGCAATCATTGTAAATATGATTTAAAAATTTTGTTTATGTGTAATAATGTAATACTATACACAGGTACCCCTGGGAAACGACGACACAAAATACACCTCAGTCGATAAACGAGTATTCAACACCGTATGACGCGAATGATTACACAACTGTTGATGACACGACATACACTCACGTGCCACCAAATCACTCGAAGACAGTGTATTACAATGCATTCGGTTACAGAACGACACCACCACCACCTCGCACAACTGGCTACAATCAGATTAATAGCTACGACAAGACAAACAAGAAATTCGATGTCAGAATGACAACTAAAAAAGCCAGTGATATTAACTATTATCATATATTATCCACCACCAATAGTCCAATTGTCGCGAGCATTCACGAGAATTACAGTGGCAAAGTCGTGTCGGCATCCACTGCTAGTGAAGAACAAAATGGCCGACAGAGTACAGGTCGTGGTAAGGCAATATTGTCGAATCAAAATTTTATATTCCAATCTCTTTATAATCTTCGATATTTTTCACTCGTTATTTTCTCATTATTATTTCTCTTCTTCTAAATTCTCTGGACGTACACACTTTACTCCTGGACGGCGTTTTTTTTTCTCTCCATCAACTATATGTACACTTGAATAATCAAGTGTTGAAGAAATGGATATTCTCTTGAACTTTGTCTTGTCAAACAATATTTTTCACTCTTGGGCTTCTCATAATTTGTTTTTTTCTCATGTCTCTATATATAATTGTTTTTCTCGTGTGATTCTCTTTTTTAATTCTTCATTATATTATTCTTGAAATTAAGGCACGCATAATAATCTCATGTCAAGCGATTGGGAATTAATTTGAAATATTGTTTTTTGATAGTAAAATTATTTATTGAGGAAAGATGAATTTTTTTTTAAGACTAATAAGGGTATTTTTACATGTTAAATCGTGAATGGGAATATTTATTGTTTGCTGATAAATGATACAAAAAGTTGTTATTAGTTAATTAAAATCTATTAGTTATCAGTAAATTAAGACGATTGATTGAGATAAAATTTTTTTTTTCGATAAGATGTACACGTACTCCTTTGGATATTTCTTCGCTTTCGTGATTTTTCTAGTTTTTTAGTGATATCTCGGTAACTATGCGAGATAGTGAAAAATATTACTGAAGTCAAACGATTGGAAATTTTATTTCCTTAAAAAAATGTAGAATATATTTTTTTGATAAAATGCTTTGTTTTCGAGATATTTTGAAAAATAAGAATTTTTAAAAATCAATAATATCTCGAAAACTAAGGAAAATACAACAAAATCTATCTAACATTTTTTGTAGGAAAATACATCCTCAATCATTAAACTTCTATAATATTTTTCTTTATCTCACATAGTTATTGAGTTATCACAGAAAAACCGAAAAAATCTCGAAAATCGTGAGATTTCCAAGGTAGTAACGCATTTAAAAATTTTTTTCTTTCAATTAAACTTCTTAAAATTCATTTTAAATACAAATAATACTCCGTTATTTTCAATTTCAAGAATTTTTATATTTTTATTAATATTCAAATTTTACATTATAAAATAATATTTAAAATTAAATTCTAAAATACGACTAGAAATACATATATTCTAAAGATTTGCAACCTTAAAAGATCATTTTCAAAGATGAAATGTACGATGTATAACTATGACAAGAAAATTAATAAACCACTGTGACTCATTCCATGATAAAAAAAATTAACATAAAAAAACGTTGGGACGTGTGGTCGGCACTATGGATAAAGATTTTTTCCTAATTCTCCGATATTTTTCATCGATAAACTAAAGCCATACTTCACCTAATTACACGATCTCTCTTGTTTGTCTTCGGCTGAAACAACATATAATTTTACCTGGGCGTCTCATCTGACTCATTCAAAGTTTATATATCTACGCTTTTAACCACGAGACCAAAAGGCTCCACAAACGATCCAAGGTCATGCAAACAGGTCTCTGTAATTTATGAATGAATGAATGATTTAGGCACTCAATCAATAGACACTTGTACAGCTTGAAAATTAATCATCACTCATATTATATCCAAGGAGCAGGAAGATTTACTCTTATTAAAACACACATTTTTTTTCATTTCAAGGAGAAAATTGTAATGTGTTTGTTTTTCTTTTCACCCTTCTCATAGGAACAGAGGACGATGAGTGCACAGATACGGCTGCAGACTGCGCGGAGCTTATTGACAGGCTGAAAACGTGGCTGTGCCATTTGCAATCTGTGAAAAAACGCTGCTGTGCATCTCTCATAACGCTATGCGGCTAGAGGATATGGAAATTATTCAATGTCAATGACCCGTCACTCTGGGCACGCACCAGTGTGTTGACACATGGAGGAAATTCATGAAGAAACATATTATTGTTTGTTAAATTGTTCATTTTTTTTTACCCTTGTGACTGTTGTTCTATAAGAGATGCAAAATTTACATATCTAATGGTTTTTTTCTTTTTTGAATAAACCAAACAATGGCTTAGCAATAGAAATAAGTAAAAAATAGTCGCGAAATTCTAAGATATTTTTTAAGTCAAATTTTTTTTATGCTTTAGAAAAAGAAGAAAAATTGCAAATCTTCAGATGAATGTGTGTTTTTTTTTTTAAATAATATAATACATTTTTTTTGAATGCGATAAAAAACAAGAAAAAAAAAATTTTTTTTAATCATGAAAAGTATGAAAGATTTGTATAATGTTAGAATAAATAGTGATATATATATATATATATAAAATTATTATTATTATTTTTATTGTGATTTTTAGGTATATATAATATTTCTCAATTGTGTTTTGAACTTGAGAATGAAAAATTCAATTAATAAATCAATATAAATAATTCAATATTTACTTAATGTATAATATGTCTGATGGGTATATAGTGACCTTGTAATATTTATTCATTCTTTTGGAAATTTTTTAACAATAATTTTCGGCGTTGTAAAAATCTTAGCGAATGTGCAAATATCAAGAAGAATGTCAGTATGAAAATAATTATATTTGTTTAAAATATTTTTTGCATTTCACTGACTCGCGACGAAAATGAAAGAGTATGTTAGATAAATTAATTACAAGTGACCGATACTCGTCGTGTGATTTGTAGATTCAAGTGTTGTTTTTTTTTCTTTCATTGTCAGTGCACTTGGGCCAATGGGTCAATGTCAAGTGACATTGGCCTATATTTGATAATGTCACTGTGGTGATTTTCATTAAAAAGCCGCGAATCTCGAGTATTTTTAATAACAACAATTTTTGACACTCCGTCGAGATGATCTGGCTACTCTTCGTATTTTTACTTTGCCCACTATCTCACAGTATTAAGGTAAAAAAAAAAATTATACAAAATATAGAATATTTAATTGAAATGTAAAAGTTTTGTTCTGCGTTTTTTTTTGTTTTATTTGTTTATTTGTACTTGTTAAAATTAATCAACTAGATCGATATGAGTGAAATCATTTTTTCTCGGTATATTTTTGATAGAAAAAATTGTTTGTTATATAGAAAAATGTTTTTATAAAATGAAAATTAGTATAAATTCAAAAGGGCGTATCATTAAAAAATTTAGAATATTTAATTTGTTAGTATCATGGCTAAGGAAGCGAGTTAGACAATTTTTGTCAAGAACCTTTTTTTTTAGCTAATAAAATTTTCTATAAAAAAGGTCTCTTAAAAAAATATTCTATTTTTAGTAGTTTTAAAGATATTTTCATTTAAAATACGAAAAAAAAAAAAAAAAAAAATTTCTATGTATACGCTCTTTTGATTTTAGATAAAAATTATAATTTAATGATTGAATGTAATTTAGATTGATCACGAAATGACGGAAGATGAGTTACATTTAATTTTCCAATGTCCTCGGGATAAATTACCGGATTATGAAGTGGTGCGAATTTCTCACGGATTTGAAAAGAGAAGTACAGATTTTCGACGGGTGATCAAGTTGAAAACATTTGGTCGGGATGTTGAGCTGTATTTAAATCCTACTGAGGGCTTGTTGGCAACAGAAAAAACTCAAGTTTGGACAGTTGTACCGGATTCTTTCTCTGCTAAACGCTTGAGATACCAAAAAATCCGAAATGTACGTAAATCAACTCTTATAAACACAAAATAACCGGTCAAAAAATTAACACACAATTTTTTTTTTTTCATTCTATAAACCATAAAAAAACATTTAAAAAGGGAAAAAAAAAATTTTTCACTCGTCATAAGATTATAAAATTTATTGTAAAACAAATTTTTCAGGCTTTTAGTGAAATTGGTAAAGCATATCAGGATATAAAAAGTAATTCAGCAGTAGTGCTTCAAAAAACTACAGATGGAAAACTACAAATTTACGGAAAAATTCTTACAAATTATGTAATACATCCATTGCCAAATCGTTTAGTCGATCGAATTCTCCGTCAAAAGCGACAAATAAATAAAACGGAATTTTTTAATATCACAGAAGTAAACGAATTTATCCAATCGGATTTTCACGTTATTTATCGACAACAAGAGTCTACAGAAAAATATGAAAAAAACAATGGAATAAGTAAGTAGAAAAAAAAAAAAAGAAAAAAAATCCCACAATTATTTTAATAATAACCGGAGTTTTGTTTTTTTTTTGTCTCAGGAGTTGTCGAGCGTGAAAAAAATAGTATAAAAAATGTAAATAAAAATAGATTTAAGCGCAGTATCCCAGATGTTATATATCCTGAATTAATCATTATCATGGACAACAGTTTATACAAGTAAATAATAATTAAAACTAATATTAAATAATTTTTTTCTCTAAAAGATTGCAAATAAATAAATTTATATTTCAGTACTCTAGGAAAAAATCATAAATCAGCGATAACATATCTCCTATCTTTTTGGAATGCCGTTGACTTGAGATATCGAACATTGAGCAAGCCAAGAATTCGATTGTATCTCGCAGGATTTATCCTTTCAATTGTATGTATTAACTATATTGCTGTAAAAATACCTAGTATACAAGTTATATAAAATTTCTAGATGAAAGGTGGAACTCCATATTTAGAAGATCACCGCAGAGAAAAAGATCAATTAGATTCAGACAAGGCTCTAGTTCATATGAGTAAATATTTCTACGAGGAATCACGATTTCCATTTGATTTTTACGACACGGCCATCGCTATGACCAAGTAAGATTCAACTCACAACCTCTCAGTCCTTAAAAAAACTGTTAAATAATTTTTTCTTCACACTCTTGACAGAATGAACATGTGCAACATGATTGGAAACTACCTTTGCGACACTTCCACACTTGGTACGTCATTATTTCCTACGAAAAAAAAAAGAATTTCAACAATTTAACAATATGAAAAAACATTTTTTTCTATAGGCTATGCATACGAGGCAGGAGCGTGCAATAGAAGTAGAATTGACATGAATACCGAGGCAGTTGGATTAGTCGAAGATAATGGTGGTTACAGCGCTATACTTCCGGCAACACACGAATTAGGACACTTGTAGGTATAATAAAAAAATTTATTAACTATAAAAATTAATAATATAAAATTCTAGACTTGGTGTGCCGCACGATGGCAACGTAAATACTTTAAATTGTCCTGGATATGATGGATATATAATGACAGGTGCTGTCACATTTGGCGAAACTAATTTCCACTGGTCTAAATGCAGTCAAAAAGCATTTCGAGAATTTTTCAAGTATAATTTTCTTTTATTTTTTACTAATATTTATAATTCAAGTGATGAAACTGTGAAATAACTGATTAAATTGCAGTTCAAAGGATGCTATTTGTTTGTTTAATAATCCGCGAGAGAGCAAATCATTGCCTAAAATATTGCCGGGGAAATTGATATCACTCGATGAACAGTGCGAGAAAGTATATGGCACCAAAGCCTGCTATGTATAAATATTATTGTATTATATAGTCGTGTAACGACACGTAATAATTAATTCCAATAGTTTTATGACTAATTTACAATTGTTTTATTTCAGTATGATGAACGAGTGTGCACGAAATTAGATTGTTACGTTCCGAAAGGCAGTGGATTTTGCTCAGCTGTTGCAGCTGCAGCTGAAGGCTCATATTGCGGCCAAGGAATGGTAAAAAAAAATTTTTATGTCACACTCATAATCATTTTTATGCTCTTTTATTTCATTAAGAAATATTTCTAGCATTGCATAAGTGGTCTTTGTATTGCTGAGAATGCTACGACTATTCCAAACTTAAAACCAAGTGCAAAGCCACCAGTGTTTCCGGTATTTGATAGGCCACTACTTCGGCCTTCCATGTGGAAATTACCACTAACTATTGGCGAAAGTTGATGGAAATGGTCTAAAATTATTTTTTAAGTATATTATAATAATTCTTTTTTATTTTCTTAAATTATTTATATATATATAGATAAAAAAAAAAAACAATAAAAATACATTCAGACTGATGGAAAATATACTGTTTTTATTTTCGTTTTTTTTTTGTTCGTGTATTTTTTCAAGTAGCAAAATTTAGCGTAATTAATCGAAGTGTAATGTAATTTACTGAGCAATTACTCATCTAGTGTAAATAATTTTTTTGAAAATGATAAAAAATGAAAAATGATGTGAATTATTTATGAATTGACAGAAAATAATTTTTCTTCAACGTTAAAAATAAAAATATGAAATCAATAATTGAAGAAGGTTCATTTCAAGATGAACCGTCGCAGTGAATTTTTCTTTATTTTATTATTATTCTTTATTTCAATAAAATTGAGTTATCAGGTAAGTTACTGAGAATAAGAAATTTTCTATCGATTGATAATAAATTTTTTTGATTTTGCAAAGTTTCACGAATTTCTTACGGACGATGAAATTGAATCGATCTTTCAAACCGATCGCGATTCCGGTAATTTATTGAAAAAAAATATATATATATTCGTCGAGTAATTGAATAGATGAGTTATAATTTTGATATTTTTCAGTTCCTGACTATGAAGTTGTGCCGGTAATTCACAATTTAAATAAAAAAAATTCACGCAATCCTGAAGTACACTTGCAAGCATTCGGCGATGATATAACGCTTTATTTGTGGCCCGTGGAGGGAATGTTATTTGGAATTCATACACCTGTGTATACAGTTCAAAGCGACGGAAATTCATCGGAAGGTCTTCGATACTCAAAATACAATGAGTATGGAGTAAGTAAAATTTTCTAAACATTTCTAAAACCAAACGGGCATATAAGAAAAATTTTTTTGCTATTTTAAATTATAATATCTTCAAAACTATTGAAGATAGAAATTTTTCTCAAGAGACCTTTTTTCTAGAGAATTTTATTAGCTACAAAAAAGGTCCTTTTTAAAATTTGTCTAACTTGCATCCTTATCAAGATATCAACGATTAAAAGGGTCTAAAAATGCCTTTTGAGCTTTAGACATGCGATATTTTTATTTATTTATTTATTTTCAGTTGTATCATGCATATCAAGATGAAGGAGGTAAAGCGGCAATTATTGTACGTCAAGGAAAAAATGGAACTTATCGATTTGTAAGTTTTTTATTACATTAAATTACAATTTACTGAATTTATTAATATTTAATTAATTAGGATGGCACTTTTGGTAAAAATTTTGTAATTCGTTCAATTCCTCAACGAATTATCAATCTTATTGACAAAAATGATTCTTTTACTGAGCCACAAAAATTTCCGAATTCTATTAAAAATATGAGAGGCTACAGTCGAGCTAATCATCACGTTGTCATTCACAAGGATCATCAAAACAATGATTTTCAACGTGAATCACAAAATATTACGATTCTCGGTAAGATTCAATTTATCAATTATTTACCCTAGAAAATATCGAATTATTAATTAAATAATTAATTTCAATTTTCTTTTTTTTTGTAGAACCAAATTCTTCAACTGATGAGAATATCAATTTAAAACCACAGGATGTTCATCAAAGCACAGTTTATCCCGAAATTTTAGTTATTTTGGATTACGACACTTTCAAGTAATTTTTTTTCTTAATTATTCTTATTTTCCTACAATTTTTTCTACCATTTGTAATTTTAAACAGGCAAAAAAAAATAATACGCTACTATTCAAAATAAACTAATAATAGTTTTTTTTTTAGATATTTTCGATCAGATATTTCAGAAACTCTGGTTTATTTGGCGGCTTTTTGGAATGGAGTTGATCTCCGATATCGAGCGCTGACAAATCCAAAAATTCGCCTGAATCTCGCAGTTATAATCATCGCATTGGTAAGTTAAAAAAATAATATTAATAATGTGTTATTTGTGAAAAAACAGAAAAATATTGTTTATCACAAAGTAGAAAAATAGTTGATTTTTCAAAATTTCAATGGCATTATTTACTGGGTGCTGTGACTATCTGAGTAGTATCAATTCCTATTTCATCGTAAAGACCTTTTTTCGTGCCAGGATATGCTTCTAAAATGGAGTCTAAAATCTCCGAGCATATTCGCTTTCGCTTAGAATACTCGCGGGTATAGCCAGTAAGTTTTTTCTGCTCGTCTTTTCGACTTTTTACTAATTTATTCTTTTCATCACCCAAGCCCGAAGCTTTTTTTAACTCCTGTAACTTTTCTTGAAGCGCTTGAACAGTCGCTTTGAACTTGTCGCGCTCTGCAGTAGCTTCTGCCAATGTTAGTGCGGACTTTAAAGCCTTTAAATCCGTCTCTCGTGTCTTTACTTCCTTCTCCAAACGTTCAAGTTTGACATTTAACTCTGCTGCATGAGTTTGAAGCTCGCGATCAATGCGCATAAGCTCATAAGCATCTTTTTTCGGATCTTGCACAATGCAATAAATTTTCTGCTTTGAATTAACCTGTAAAAAACACAAAAAAAAATTATTTAAACTTGTAATATGTATTTTTTAACAATTAAATTAATTAATTTACACATTTATAGTCAATAATATTGTATAGTCATACCTTAACAAAGACTTTTTGCATCTTGACTAGTGCATCAAGTGCGTGCTGCACATTTGCTTTAGGTATCTGCTTAGGTATTTTATTTATAATATCATTAACATTGTATGGTCGCTGATGAGTCTTCAGAAGTTGGTAGACTGCTTCTGTGGTCATATTTCGCCAATTATCTGCATTGAAACAGAAAAAAATGCCTGAAAAAAAAAAAATACGACAAATTTTAGGACAAAGAAGCTACGCCGTACTTGAATAAATTTCGCGTTGGCAATGATTCAATTAGTACTGGAGCAATGAAAGCCATGGGAGAGTATCTCTACTTGGAGGAAAAATTCGAGAAAAAATCGTATGACATTGCTGTGGCAATGACAAGGTAATAAATCTACATTTAATATCCGTAAAATACAAAATTACTATTAAAAATTAAAATATCTTCAAAACTACTGTAGATACAATTTTTTTTCAAGATACCTTTTTTATAGATAATTTTATTATCTTTAGTAAAATTTGTCTAACTTGCATCCTTATCAAGTTATTAGCAATTAAAAATGTTTTAACTTTTTGAGGCGATATGCTCTTTTGATTTTAAACACGCGATATTATTATTTTTTAGACTACAAGTATGCGAATGGCCGATAATGACAGATGAAAATTCCAAGTGTAATGCACTGCGAGGTATGTTTCAATTTTTTTTTACATGGAAAAACGATAAAAAAATTTTTTTAACATTCAGGAATCAGCAAGTACGGATCGGTTTGTGCATGGAGCCGCTATGAAAAGGCAGTGGAGGCTACAGCTCTTATTCACGACGAGGGTTTTAATGGTGTTGCCACTGCCGCACACGAAATTGGCCACATGTAAATATTTTTTCGTATTTTTTTCAGAAAGAAAATCATTATTTTCTCAATTAATTGATTGAAAAAAATTGTTTAGCTTGGGAGTGCCTCATGATGGATCTCCAGCGGCAATTTACGTTGGTGGACCCGGAGCAACAAAATGCAACTGGGACGATGGCTACTTAATGAGTAGCAACAGATTCAACGAGAATGCTTTCAAGTGGTCAAACTGCAGTATCGAGTGCTTTCAATATTTCTTGAGGTATTGTAAACACTACTGAATTATTTTGTTTTTTAACTTGTCAGAATTGTTGCAGAAAGCCGGCAGCAAACTGTGTTTATAATAAGCCGAAGCCAGACGTAGAACTGCCGCGAATACTGCCAGGAACTCTGCTAACAGTGGATCAGCAATGTTATGCCGCTGGAGGACTCGATGCTTGCTATGTAATTCAAAAAAATAAGTAAGTTTTTACTAGTTAACATAAGGTTTATGATTGTTATTTTGTTTAAAAGCATGATCATCGCTCGTGTGTGCTGCTTTATTGCACGAAAAAGGACAATGTTGACGAGTGCTTCGCGACAGCTCCTGCAGCCGAGGGCTCAACGTGCGGAGATCAGAAGGTTAAATGGTTATTATTACAAAATTAACTGTTTATCAGGGGGATTAATTTTTGTTTGTTTGTGTAGATATGTATTCAAGGAAAATGTATCAATGCACAACAGTGGAAAAGTATTAACATCGCCAATCCTTATCCGTAAAGGAATACTTACGAGTTTTTATTAATTTTTGATTATAATATTAAGTTGGTTGTATATTTATTTAATTGTAGTGCTTTATTTTATGAAATGAAATTAAGATAAATAAAATACAAGTTACTAACCTCGATAACCTCAAAAATTTTGGACAATATTTGTGCTGGAAATTATTTAGATAGAAATATTGATGGAAAATAATAAAGAATATGATAAAACTGACATTTCTAAAGGTGAAAAATCCCTTTTTATCGTTGAATAATAATTGATAATTCAATTGTTTGAGAATAACTTTGATAAAAATGTTGGAATCACAACAGAAAAAAAGTGTACAGCTATCGCGTGTATTTTCATGCACATTGTACACATTCTTGACGCGATGATGGCGGCGTCAGACGTGCTCGGAAACGCTCAAGAATGCTTCGTCAGCAGTTCCTCAGGCATAATTTTCACGGCGGGGAAATTCCCTGCGTGGTACCTGCGCGAGTGACCCCAACGACGGTCGGTATCGTCGGCAGGCAGTGGCTTTCAATTTGTATGTAATAGTTCCAAGGTCGTTGGCCCCGTTAGGCTGGATCTACATGAGAGTTCATAAGCGTGCCCGGTTTACAACCGTCCATGTAGATCCAGCCTAAAATCCTTTATCCACGAGAGGAGATTGACCTATGATAATAATGGTAAATAGTGTAGTGAATAATGTAATTTCATTAATTAAACTTTTTAAACGTTATTAATCGATAAATAAAACGGTTGTAGGAGAGGTTCATAAAAAATACTGGATAATTAATATTGTTTTAGAGTGATGCAAGTGATAATATGGTGACGTGTGGAGGTTATGGTGGGCACCCTGGCAAAAGGCGGAATTTCCCAATTTGTGCAGGGATAAGCAATCATCGAAACAATTGTTACATGAACAGCACATTACAATCATTATTTCATGTGCCGGCTCCTACAACCGTTTTATTTATCGATTAATAACGTTTAAAAAGTTTAATTAATGAAATTACATTATTCACTACACTATTTACCATTATTATCATAGGTCAATCTCCTCTCGTGGATAAAGGATTTTAGGCTGGATCTACATGGACGGTTGTAAACCGGGCACGCTTATGAACTCTCATGTAGATCCA
>MVJL01008975.1:0-20731 GCA_002156465.1 Macrocentrus cingulum | reverse complement strand
ATTAATAAATCGAGTTGGCTACTTGACCTTGAAGTTCTAATCTTTTAGACACCCTGTACATGTTGCGTTGATGATGAAAATTTTCGGCCTCCCTATTGCATCAGGTATAGGGAAACGTGCGTATATTTGAGTCGAATGCGCCGAATCGTTAAAAAAAGTGTCCATTAAGTACAGTGAAAAAAGTGAAAGTCGTGTTCCTAATTATTGGTTAGTGAAAATATTATTAATTTGCTTTAGAGAACAGGAAAATGTCATCAATATCTAGACGTGAAAATAATAATCTGCCGGTATATTGAATATTTATCTAAAAAAATTGTATATCCACTTTATTTTTTATTTTTTAAAGAATAATTTATATCTTTATTTAGCCACGTAACATCGAAGAAGGGCCCTATAATTTTAACAATACTGTAGTTCCGGTAAATGTAAACTATTTATTTTTTATTTTGTAAAAGAACGGTGTGTTTCATCCGCATACAAATATTAATACGTAAAAAAATATGTAAACTATTTATTTTTTATTTTGTAAAAGAACGGTGTGTTTCATCCGCATACAAATATTAATACGTAAAAAAATATTTTTTCCTCAGCAAATAAATTTTAATCGCGAAGAAGTGCTGTCGGAAAGTGAGGCTAATCTGACTGTGCTTCAATCGTCGACGGAAAATTGTTCATCAGCAACACAGAATCGCCACGAGGTGCGTCCATATTGTGAAACGTCTTCAGACTTGTTAACATACTCTGTCTCGCTCTGGGTCGCTATATGCGTAACCTATAACTAACGGTGTATCTCTGTCTATTCTCTCTATTCTAACCTGACCCTCGGCGACACAAGTTACCAGCACGCCGCTGAAACTGTCTCCTGTGTGCGGAAGACCTCTGGTAATTTGTTTCATCACGGCAATTAATTATAATACAAAGAGAAAATATTGCGAAAATTTCAATATATTTATACATATATGAAAATTATTTTATTAATAAATCGAGTTGGCTACTTGACCTTGAAGTTCTAATCTTCTGGACACCCTGTACATGTTGCGTTGATGATGAAAATTTTCGGTCTCCCTATTGCATCAGGTATAGGGAAACGTGCGTATATTTGAGTCGAATGCGCCAGTCTATTAGCACCGGTCAGCAGAGACGAATCGTTAAAAAAAGTGTCCATTAAGTACAGTGAAAAAAGTGAAAGTCGTGTTCCTAATTGTTGTTTAGTGAAAATATTATTAATTTGCTTTAGAGAACAGGAAAATGTCATCAATATCTAGACTTGAAAATAATAATCTGCCGGTATATTGAATATTTATCTAAAAAAATTGTATATCCACTTTATTTTTTATTTTTTAAAGAATAATTTATATCTTTATTTAGCCACGTAACATCGAAGAAGGGCCCTATAATTTTAATAATACTGTAGTTCCGGTAAATATTAACTATTTATTTTTTATTTTGTAAAAGAACGGTGTGTTTCATCAGCATACAAATATTAATACGTATAAAAAAATATTTTTTCCTCAGCAAATAAATTTTAATCGCGAAGAAGTGCTGTCGGAAAGTGAGGCTAATCTGACTGTGCTTCAATCGTCGACGGAAAATTGTTCATCAGCATCACAGAATCGCCACGAGGTACGTCCATATTGTGAAACGTCTTCATTCTTGTTAACATACTCTGTCTCGCTCTGGGTCGCTATATGCGTAACCTATAACTAACGGTGTATCTCTGTCTATTCTCTCTATTCTAACCTGACACTTCCTCTGCGACACAAGTTACCAGCACGCCGCTGAAACTGTCTCCTGTGTGCGGAAGACCTCTGGTAATTTGTTTCATCACGGCAATTAGTTTATAATACAAAGAGAAAATATTGCGAAAATTTATCTATAAACTTTTTATAACTATTTGTCCACATATATTGAGAAATTTGTTGGCAGGTTGATTTAGCTCACGCGGATCATCAGGACGAAGCACCTATTAACACCGCACAACCAATACTGCCCTCACAAGTAGGATATGTTCGAGTAAATAAAAATACTGTAAGTGGCCCGCCGACTACTATTTCTATAAATAGAGAAGAAATAACTTTTTATAACTATTTGTCCACATATATTGAGAAATTTGTTGGCAGGTTGATTTAGCTCACGCGGATCATCAGGAAGCACCCATTAACACCGCACAACCAATACCGCCCTCACAAGTAGGATATGTTCGAGTAAATAAAAATACTGTAAGTGGCCCGCCGACTACTATTTCTATAAATAGAGAAGAAAAAAATTTTTTATAACTGTTTTTGCGATATTATTACAGAAATTGTATGAATTATTGGAGAAGCATGCCGATGGCCAAATAATTCTGAATGCTGCACCCGGTGTTGGAGGTTTCTTGCATTATAAAATTCGGAGTCGTTTGGTAAGATTTGTTCTTGCACTTGCATGTGATCAAACTGTGGGAAACAACGGTGAGCAACAGAAAGAAAGACAGGTTGAGTATGTAAAATTTTCTACAACTTGTTTCACTTATATATATAATTACTGTATATTTATTCCAATTTCGTTTATAGATTGTCACCCAAAAAATTGAAAGCGTGGGCTGCTGAAATCGCTGCCACATTTCCAGGAGAACAGGAGAAGGTATATTTCCGAGAGTATACAAGTAATGGCGATGGAACAGGCAGCAACGCAGCTGGAAAATTATTGCATCACCGAGATTACAAAATAAAGGTTTTCAAGGCCAATCGCGTGATCGCCTCTACTCGACCTTCGGCGAAAACTCGAGAGCCCATTATTGGAGGTACTTTTTAGCAGTTATGATATGATTTCAATCGTATGTATCATATATATTATTGATAATCCAGATGATGTCACCATCGAGAAATTGAAGTCTTTAGAAACCAAAGTGGACCCATGGGTAGAGGTTATCGACTTGTGGAGGGACACGTACGCAGCGCGTCAACACGCTTTGGCCAATAAATCATTGACGGTGGCTAAGTATTTCGAAACATATGCGTGTTTACATATGCAGCAAGGCTTGAATTTGGTAATTACGTCACAATATATCCAGATAAAAATTTTGTAGACTCATTATTGATACACTTTTTTTATTTTAGCTCGAAATAGATTTTGAGAAACGGTTTCCAGAAAGCTCAAAAATCAACGACAAATGGCCAAAAGCTAGAAACTATTTGGTGGGCAAATTAGAGGAATTGAAAATAGCTGATTCCAATGATAGTGGCCTCAAGAGTTTACTGCCCACGTTAACTCCGGGTAATTATTTTTCTATCATCTTTATTTGTAAGGTGACACCAATGCTGACTGTAACTTTTCAGATATCCAAGACATTGTCATTTGCTATTTATTGCCATATTTAATTGGATTACGTTCTCCACCATCTAACTGTCGGAAGAGGAAACGTGCGGATACAGAGACCGATGAAGAATCAAGCACTTCGCCGACAACAAACGCACGCCCCAAACGAGCATCATTGCAGGAGCGCCGAGACTCCTTCATCGTTCATTTAAAGGTATTATACTTATTCAACATGAATATGAAACAATTGTAGAAATATATTATAAATATTTTCAGAGTGCACATGAAATCGATGACATCATTCAACAGACTAAAGAGCGATGTCAACCTAATATTCTTCGTCATCAGCCTGTTCCTGTTGTGGTTGGAAATCTGTTGAAACCAACCAAAATTTACATTATTTTAATCGATAGACCATTTGAGGTAAATACTGTATTAGATGCAATTGATTTAGTATTTAAAACGTGTTGGGCACTTGATTGCGAGTATCCGGCAAATGCCCATTCGTTGTGGCAATTTATTCAAAAAGCGTTCTATAATATCAGTGCCCGCGGTGACATATACTCCACTAAAACTACGGCGATAATCGGTGAGATACAAGAAATAACTCGAGTTTAAATATTTTATGCCATAAAAACTATTTTTTTTCTGTACGAAAATGATTCACTGTTATTATTGTGGTTCTTCATTTAATACTAATTCAGAGTTGTTCGATCACATCCAAATAATTCACTCCAATCAAAAAATATATCATTGCTATGAACCTAGCTGCCATCGAACATTCTCAATATTCAGGTCTTTCAAAAAACATCGAGAGCTTAGCCATCCATCGCCATATCAAAAGCGAACCCAGAGCACGAAACTTGAAAAAATGTCCATAGACAAAGATCGTGACGTGACAACCAATGATGAATCTTTAACTGCATTGCCAGGTCCCTCATTGATTGATACAATTGCATCTGTGCCATTTATTAATGATTTACCGGATATTTCTCATGAGGAAGATTTAATTGAAGAATTAGGTGACCCTGAATCTCAAGAAAAAAGCCTATTAGATGAATTTTTTTTACATCAAGCGAAATGTAGTTCTAACACGCTTTCAAATAGCGTTAAATCATTTGAGGCACAATTGCTCCTCTTTATTGCTCGCTTATATAATTTCCCAGATTTATCGCGACGTAAAATCAATGAAATAATTTCCTTATCGAGTAATTTACTAAAATTTGCACTACATTCTATCTAAAATACCCTCCACGAGCAAGTTCAATCCACTGCATCGGACAGCAGGAAAATTTCGGGAATTTTTAACGAATTCATATTTCCAGCTGACAAATTTGACTCGGAAACCAAACGGTCAAAAGAATTTAAGACACGAAAAACATATGTTCCTCCTGAACAATGTATCATCGGTGAAGGTAACGAGTTAAACAATGACGACGGCGTTATGGTATATCGACCAATTCCAGTATCAATTCAGTTTGTACCTTTACATCAAACACTTAAATCATTTTTCGAAATTCCCGGTATATTTGTACAAACTATGGATTATATGCAGCGTTTGTATAACTCTAGACCATTAATATCTAATTATATTCAAGGGAGGACTTGGCAAGAAAAAAAAAATCGATTCAATGGGAAGACAGTACTGCCATTATTTTTGTATTATGACGATTACGAGCCAAATAACCCTCTCGGTAGCCATCGGGGCATCGCAAAAATTGGAGCAGTTTATATTTCTATACCATGTCTCCCCCCTGAATTGCAATCAAAGCTAGAAAATATTTTCCTGTTTATGTTATTCAACACTTTAGATCGGCAAATGCTTGGTAACAAGAGGATATTCTCAAAATTAATTGATGAGTTAAATTTTCTAAAAAATGGAGGGATCAGTATCAGGCCCAATGACAACGAGAAGGTCCAGATTTATTTTTCGTTAGAGCTTATAATAGGAGACAATTTGGGAATACATTCCCTATTAGGGTTTAATGAAGGTTTTCGCTCTAACTTTCCATGTCGATTTTGTCTCATTTATAAGAGTGATTTAAATAATGTTTTTCTTGAAGGTGACTGCATTCTGCGGGATGAATTAAATTATAATAAACACATTCAAGATATGTTGCCAACTTCTACTGGCATAAAGGAGAAATGCGTATTTCATGATATTCAAGGGTATCACCTTATTAAAAATAGCAGTGTAGATTCTATGCACGATTTGCCCGAAGGAGTGTGCCAGTATGATCTCGGACTTTTGCTTTACCATTTTATATTCGTTGATAAACAAGTACAGTTATCCCTCCACAGTTTCAATAATTTACTACAGAGTTATCCCTTCAGCGTAAATGAGAAAAATCGTCCCGCGGAAATATCTGAATCACATCTAAAAAATAAGTGCATTATTTTATCTGCTGCTGAAATGCTCACACTCGTCAATAATATTAGTCTTATAATTGGTTATCTTATTGAACCAGGTAATCCTTATTGGGAACTTTATCTATCCTTAAAACGAATTATAACTATCACAGCAAGCAAAGTCATGCATGAAAATGATGCCGATCGTCTGAATGTTGAAATATTCGAGTACTTGTCCATGCGGCGAGAATTATTTCCCGAAAATACAAGGCAAAGTGTTAAACACCATATTCTAATTCATTACCCGAATGTAATGAAAAAACTAGGTCCTTTGTCTAATGTGTCAAGTATGAGATTCGAATCGAAGCATCAGGAAGGAAAAGTGGCAGCCCATGCTGCAATTTCAAGGGTGAACGTTTGTCACAGTGTCGCGACACGACACCAATTGCGTTATAATTATAAATTGTTGACAAAATTTCATTGTGACAGATTCACAACAGGTCCAAAGGTTCCCATAGATTTCAATTCTCTATCACATGTAATCAAAAATTATTTTCTTAATATTATTCAGTCGAATGGCAGCGATAACGTTCTTGAGAAAGTAAAAAGAATTAAAAAAGATTCATATAAAATCGATGAGCACTCAGTTTAAGTTTTTCCCGCTGAAGACGGGCCGCAATCGTATCAAGTGAATCAAATAATTAGCAATAAGAACAACCAAATTTTTGTTTCATGCTTACAATTACGTGCATATTATTATCGTAAACATTATGACGCATATGAAGTGTTGCAACATGACTTGGATGAGTGGAGTGTTTTTTTCCTTGATGATTTAGTATCTGATAGTCTTGTAATTAGTGATAAGAAAAAATTACCGAATGGAAAAACTTTTATTTTAAAAACATGGATTTAATGTTAATAAAGCTATGTCGTGTGTGAAAAAAAAATTTCTATTCATTATCAGCCCTTAACCATATACACTATATATTCATATATATAGCGGCGAGATGTGGTTACGTCGATATATATATTACAAAATTTATTGAGCGTAAACTGGAGTGGTACACTAGAAAATTTTACTGTGCCCACTGGCGATTTAAATATCTGCTAGCTGGAAGAATTCTGTGTAACTTAAATAATATTTATATTTTAATACAGAATTTTTTCTTTTGTTAGGGCATGCATTTTTATGATGGCTATCGTTGATTTTTGCTCGTAACGGGGGCGTTTTTCCTTTGTAACCACAGTAAAAATGTTATCAGGCGCGCCAGAGTTTTCTCAAGACTGACAGATTACGGTGGCCACAGTAATTTGTTACTTATGCACATGCTGTTCCGGGGTATCTGCGGACCACCGTAAAAACCTATCGATGTTTTCAGTAATAATAACTTCAAAATTTTCTCCGTGTAGAGTTTTATTTGCAACTGATATACATAGTTCAAAACAACGCCAGGGTGTTCCTGATTTTTTTGAATATTTTTGGGACTCCAAACTAACTGTAGAAAAAATGTCATCCCAAAGCAAAACATTTAACACTATATTACATAACTCTTTAAGTATATAAAGTATATATAAGGCATGTGGTCGCGAAGAAAAAAAAAAAAAAAACAAAACAAAAGTCCCGAAGAGAGAAATTCTTTTCTCAATACTTTTTTAATTAGAAAATCCTCTTAGGTGTACGGGAGCAGTGGAAAAATAGAACAAGATACCAACATAAAAAAAAGATTTTAAGAAATATATATATACCTCTGCAAAAATTTTCCATAAAAACAACTTATATTTTTGATAATTCAAAAGAATGATCGTTATACATATATATATAATGGCCATGACGTTTTTTTTTAAACAGATTTATACCTTGACTGTGTATAAATTTTGTCCAATAAAAATTTGAAATCTCTGCTGGATTATTTTCTCATCCACTGGAATTTTTTTAGCGCACTTGAACAAAACTAAGCTATATACATTGAAATTCAAAATCAGACAACCTTCGCGTATAAGCTGATATATATCAACAACAAACAACACACCGATATCAATGAAAATATTCAAGTTTAATTTGCATGGTTATCAAAATAATTTTATGTATATTGCCGGAGAAGAAAAATTTTTTTTGTAGCTTCAAGTGATGAAAATTCATTAAAACTCAATATTCTATATGATACTTTTCACCGTTATATATATACAGTGTATGGGCCGTAGGCAATCCGACATGGCCTTTACAATTGAGAAACGTGAACTGAAAGATTCAAACTGAAAGTTAGTTGGATGTGTAGCTCGTTGAGTCTAGAAAAGAACGAAAAGAGCAATCCGGTTCAACTATTAACTATATCGTCTTTTTCTAGCAGCACTACTGCGTCTTTGCCAGTTTCACACACTATGTCCACGCTGTTTCTCACTTGCTCTCTGGGTCTTTGTTATATCTATGTATACCTACACAAATGGCACCCGAGTTAGCACGAAGCATTTTATGATCATTGCCAGTACAGTACTGAGATTGCAACGAGACAAAAAATACACACGCACATCTTGAATTTTACAAAGCTTGTAATAGTTTGTATGTATTATTGTTGCGCATAAGTAAACATTTCCACTGTGGATTAATTAAATTATTAATTGAATTAGTTGGATATTTTCAATAATTTTATCTTGCGCTTGCTTTTATCAGCAACTTTCGATGAATTCTTTGCCGGTTTTTTTTTGGACCCCATAATGCATTCATTTTTTTGCATAAATTCACTTGATCAACACACACAACGACCCACATATTTTTGGTGAGCAAATAACATTGTATAATTCTTTAACTTAATTTTGTCTGATAACGCGCAACAATTCTCAAGCAAGTTGTCTTATCAACCGTTTCATTAAAACGATCCATTAAATTACTATCTGTGAAATTACTGCTCGGCAAGATTCGGAGAGGATAAACAAATTTTTATCGCGTCTAAAGCAAGTTTACAATTGCAAAAAAAAATTTACAATTGAAGAAAAAAATTTTTTCCTATAGGTAGTTTTTTTGCAAAAATTTTATAATTTTCACACTTATTTGTTATGAAAAAAACATATATACATATATACTCACTAATAAACTGGCACTTTTTTTATGCTGGCATAATAATAAGAAGATATAAATAAAAACATAACGAGGAGGCATGGATACATATAGGAATTCAGGTGAAGTACACCATCAATGATCCAAATGAAGAACAACCCTGAGAAAAAACGCGTCCATGCATACACCCTTGTGGCGTGACACATGTCGATTTATATAAAATTGTATAAAAAGAAAATGTCGCATGGGAGAGATGCAAGAGATAATACTTATTACTGTGAACAATAAACAACGTATGTCATATCGCATCCGCACACGTATACTATGCAGGAAATATAATGGATATTATCTATATATATACATATATGGTTGGCATAGTCTATTATCGATCCATCAAATCGAATTGTGAGCGATAACGAATCTGGGCTAAGCTTGTCCCCGTGGACCATCAGAAGTGCATAGCAACTAGATCGGATTAAATTTCGAGAGCCCTTGCTCTCGATCGCAGCTCAACCTCGCAATAACCTGTGTCCTCCTGCATACGTAATTGTTTTCAAAGCCAAGCTAACAATTTAATTTTTTATTTTAACTCATATCTCCAGTCTAAATAAATTTTATCCAAAAAATGAATAAATAAATAAAATTTCTACATGTATTTTCCATTGTAAAGATGAATATATATAATTTTAAAAAATTCAAAATCTCAAAAATATTTAATTTTTTTCCTTTTGTCCAAGAATTTTCACTACAGCAAATCATAAGTGTTTTACATGCGATGTGCATCGAGTATAATGGCAGCTAGAGCATCGTTATTTCCATTTGATCAGTGATTGGCGGCAACATATAAACTAGAACGTATATGCAACGAGCAGAGTATAGTAGTGTAGATAAGATACACACACGTGATTCAAGGTAAACGAGTGGTATTTTAAAGGGCGACCGTGCGCGAGAATCGCGTGCGGGATATACCTATAAACGGGAAGCGAGAAAGAGGGCCTATCGTGCGAGAGAGTAATCTTGGTGGCACTCGCTGTATGCTGTATGCATCTACTTTTCTCCGGCTCTTCAGGTCCTTTCCTGATGTTGCAGCTACATACTATACTACCATATAGCTACGACCATCACGCCATCAGAGAAAATACCTGCGATTAAATATTTGTATCACGCGCAAACGCCTCGAGTATTTTTATATACGGGCGTCTTATCAATTTACCAATAAGCGTATAATAAAAACGTTGAAAAATAGACGGGCAAATAGTCATTATTCATTAGCCAAACTCGTTTAAAAAATTACTTGAAAAAATAAAGGCTTTTCTAACACGTAATTTAACTATTTTTCATCATAAATATTTTTAAAATATTTTTTCATTGGATATTTACTTAATAATATTAATAGCTTATTGGTAGAAAAATATTTTTCAATACTTCTTGAATAAATTATTTATTTTGAATAAATTATTTATTTAAAAAATAAGTGATATATGTATCTGGAATTAGAATTTTTTTGATTAACTTGTTTTGCGGAAAGATAAAAATACAAATACACTTCCGTGTATGACGAAAAGAAAAATATTGGCATATAACGCATCAATGTTGTCAATCGCAGAGTCAAGTTATGTTAAAAAGATTACGAGACAGAGATTACACGAGAGTAAAGCGCACATCTGAACCAAAGTTTATCATATCAGATAATATAAATATAAGTACTTAGTGCAAGAGCTAGGAAAAAAAATCATTGACCCGCCAGCAAAACAAAATAAACTTCAGATTTCCCTCCGAATAGCTGTGAATCCCCTCGCCATCATCACAGTTACGTAAATATTGACTTGCTCTACTCTTCAAAGCAATTGCAAACGAAAAAAAAAAAAAAAAAACGTAATTTTTCTGTGACTAAGAAAATTGTCTGATTAAGTGGCAACGTCTTGAAGTAGTGAGTTTTCTTACAATTCTATGTGATATACATAAAAAATATGTAGTAAAGGAAGTAAATAGAAAATAAACGCGAAAAATTTTCGCAATTTTCAGATATTAGAAAATCACATTCAAGTATTCAATTTCCGCTGCGACATGCACACCCACACACTCACTACTTTCAGCAGATTCTTTGCCTTTTTCTCACTGCACTGTTTCCGGCGCAAGTTTTCGATGGTACATACGATTTTATTTGTATCCCCACACACGAGTAGCACGTATTCACCACGAATGTACGTTTTTCGTATATTTCCCGTATGCATGCACTCAGGCGACAAGTCAAATACATATTATATTCAGGTACAGAATGATGAAATCGAGGAGAATAAATTCCCTGAAATTTCCTCAACAAGTTTTCGCGTTCCAACTAACCTCTAATCACAACAAATCACCGACGAAACAAGTTGAAATATATGAATTACTTCATGTATATAGTGCTACACAACTTATCTGTGTCCATTGATAATGGAAATAAAAATAAATAAAGAAATAAATAAAAACACATGTTTCAGCTTACCTCCATGAGATAATGAAATCCATGATCATCAGCTACGGAACGCGCAACACGAGATCCACCAATAACGTGTGCAGTCCAATAATTTGACCAGGCCAAAGTGACGTGGCCCTGCAGGATAATAAGGAGTAAAATGGCCAAGCAACCGATCCATCTGTCGGTACACATGATCGTCCTAACCTCACACGATTTAACTAATTTCACAAATTTAGACACAAAAATGACCTCACAATATAAACGAATTTGCGGGCAAACAATTGTCAGTCAATTCACGCAAATACATCGCAAAACCGTCGCCACTAGTGGGCGAGAAAAACATGTGGCCTATTATGTAGTTGGCAGATTGGTCACGTGTGCCCAACTGCCCACTAGCGCACCCGTAGTCCAACTGAACTGAACCGCGCGTTCCTCGTCTCAGTGGCTAAGTAGACAGTCGACGTGCGTCACGCGTTACAACTCGCTCGCGACGACGTGACTTCGGTCTTCATCGACATTGTTCCGGAGACTCTTCCCCCTCCAATAGCCCGAGTCTGCTGCGGACTATATACGCACGGCAAGTCGTGTGCGCACGTGGTTCGGCCAATAATGATTGTGCACTGGTGGCCTTGCTTTCACTAAATTGATAAATTAAAAATTAAAAAAAATACTCGTGTTTATTTTTTGCTGTGGAAAAAAAATTTTTTTTTTTTTCAACTTTGGCTCATGTCCAGGTACCAATTAATTTTAGATATTCGCTCTCACAAGATTAATATCCATTGATGATTGTATAAAAAATTTTTTTTTTCCTCACAAGCAAAGACATAGTAGAAATGTACGAGTCAGCCCGGGTGTGCGATCGACCTTTAAATCAAGCGGAAAAAAATTTTCCTCTTTTATTTCCCAGTAAATCTTTTTTAGTAATTCCTTTTCTTCTAGGCTGCTACTGCTATTGGACGTCTGGCAGCCTCCCCCAACCCGCCGTCTGGCAGTGAAATTGAGTCCCCGCCGAGCGGAGGGAGCCGTGGAGGATACAGTAGAAACGACTGCGGGTTTCCGGAGTATTCTCAGGCATCTACAAGGAAAAAGGTATTTGGCTGAGGCGAACGGCCACGATGATTTTGTTGTAACGCAACTTTTTTTTTTCAGCTTGGAATTTTTTCTTTTTTTTTTCTGTCAGCGTTTCTTCATTTAAATCTTTATAATTATAGATCTATACCATGGCTGTAGTTCGCGCTCTCTTGACAGAGCCTTGATATGAATGTTAAGGACACGATAAGTGGCTGGAGAAATTTCTTTTCGGCAATTTTTAAAGCGTGTGGAACGCTCTTGGTCCCAGACATCTGCGTTGACATGTGCTAATCGGGTTTTACTCATTTGCATGATCGATTGATGCAAATTTGTCCTCCGTGGCTCAAGTTTTTTCGCAAGCGTATAATTTTATTAGTTTTCCTTATGCAAATTTTCCTAGGCTCGCAGAAAGATTTTCCTCTGTCGCTTGACACACATATACATATCTCGCCCCTTTCTCGCGCTTCAGTCGTCTGATCTTTTCAACCAAAGGCTTAAACCACCGTCACGTCTATATCCATCCGCGCAGCAAACTATTTACATTAACTGAAAATTAATTTTATGCCTGAAGTGTTATTTTTATTTTTATTATTTTTTTTTTTTTTTTCCTTCTAGAAATTTTTCACGTGTCCACGCAAATAAGACCTGGGAGTGCTGAAAACCCATACGATTTTTATTTTATTTTTTGTCGCACTACCGTATATGTTTCTTGAAATACGATATGAAATCTCATTAACTTAACTAACTATATATGTATATTCTTATATATACTTAGAGTACGCGATTGCTCTATAGACAAATTTAAGTTTGTTATTAAAAGTACAAATTTTCACCTCACTCTGCGAGAAATGTAATTTTTCTACCGGAAAAACGACACTTCCATGCACCAGCTGATGGTGATGAGAATTGTATTCTTTGTATTTAACACAGTGAAAATAATAACTAAATATATAAAACAATAAAGTGATGATGATGATGATGATGATGATGATGATGATGATGATGATAATGATGAATGGGATCAGAAGAGAGTCGTATTACAGCGATTATATTACTCCGGTCATCATCAGAAAGGCCGGTAATTAAACTATATATTCACTCACTCAAACAATCATGTATTCTCCGTATATACTAAATTATATTCCCCCAATGTCATACATCGCGGTTAAAAACAATTCTGAAGAATATAAAAAATTTTAAAATTTAATCAATAATATAAGCTCTTGGGATTAGTTGGATATACATATTATCAATTAAAAATAAATTTTTATCACTCTTGTCGAGAGATAATTTTTATCATTATCATTATTGCCATCAATATATATATATGCTATTCAACTCGGCAAAAAAAGTAAATAATTTTTTTCAACATTTGCGATGCTGCAACAGTATAATAATATACCTATACGCAGTCTCACGCTTCCACACACGTTGCACCAAATGCATTAAAGGCCTTCCCGGGAATAACTTGTTACCGGAAATACTTGTGTGAGGTCACGGACGAATGTAAGTTATATGTGCTTAATGTATATTGCCGAGCCGTTTGGCGTTGCGTAATATATTAACCTCGTTAGACTGCAGTACGTACTTGAGTATTCGCGCGCGTTCGTGTTGTATGATCGCATTGATTAGAACGTGTCTCAATGCGAGCGAGTGTGCGGAGATGTAGGTATATATATTTCACATGGCGTCGCTCGACTTTGCCATCAGATCAATTCATCATATAGAAATGGTGTCCTGGCTGCCCAAATAACCAAACAGCCATGCAGCCACTACATAGTGTACTTATATGTATACAAAGTCTCGGCCATCACCGAATATATCTCTGCCGTATATATACATCACTCAATTGGTGCAACTCGGGTTCGTTTGCGTTTGATTCGATGCCCCGATTGCACATCAAACCAAAGCGACGAGGCGAAATCCAGAAACTATATCTATATATTAATATACCTAAAATATAATAAATTATTATCAATCAAAAACCCGCAACTCTCGTTCATCAATGTTTTTTTTTTTTTTTCATATTTATAAATTTAGAAAAATAAATCAATGGAAATCATATGCAGATACACATTGATCTCGACAAATATATATAAATACCTATACTTTTTACAATTATTATACTGATTGTTAAAAAAATTGCAACATTGGGTTTTGTTATGTAAATTATTTTTATGATATATAAATTGTGCATAATTTAGTAATCAATCTATTGCCATCAATTGATTTTAATTTAGCTTTACTCAATACGCGGATGTTCAACGATTTCCTTGACCAGCATTGAACGACGCGAATCGCTGGTTGCGTCACAACAAAACCGGTATAGTTTCACGGCAAAATAACTATATACGCGCGCACACTGTGCCCAGTATTTTTCTTACAACAAACCATGCAGCTGTGTGTGCCACTCCGGTTCGACATCAATACAGAGAGTTTTGAGTGTATAATATACTGCATTGTAGATTTTGCCAATTTGTGATCTACACCGCACAGCTGAGACGGGAGAAAAAAATCTACGACACAGGCGAGAAAGTATGTTACATATAGTGAGCGCCGAGACGCGTGGGCACGGTGACGGATCATATCACTCTTGAGCCGGCGCAATTGTGTACACGTGGTCCCTCTGCCGACAAGGAGCATGAGTTTACAGCATGTGTGAGCAGGCCCAGGTTTCAAGTAATTTCTGGTTAATAAAAATTTTCCGGCAAGTAAATAATTTTTTCCTGCCCACAATATAATAGTAATAATAATAATAATAATAATAATAATAAATAATAATAAATAATAATAATAATAATAATAATAATAGTCCTAGACAGAGATTTATATATATATATATATATATTTTTTTTTTCCGTATAAACAGCGAGGTGACCCTGATGGCGTTCGCTTGACTATATATTGTACAAACGACGCCTCGGCAGGCATAACGGTATCGAGTTTTACTGTGAGCAGACAAGACGAGAGAAACGACGCAAAATAGAAATGCAGCGCGGGCAATGCAAGTCTCACGTGAAAATTCCTCCAAAGAATACTTCACTCACTGCTTTACTATTTATTTAAATACAAAATAGTAATAATATACTCTGACATTCGCGTTACAGCATTCCCAGACTGTCACGTGACATGTATAACACTCCAGGCACAAGAATTAATTTAATGTAATTGCAGGATATCTGAGCCGACGTACAAAAACAACATTCTGCGTTGCTTCAGGAGGCATTAAATATTGCTTAGCCACACTGCAATATTATTTGTGTTCCCTGCCCTCCTCGCCCGTAATATTACACGTTGATGCGCGCTTCGAGTCGACGCACACACTCGCGTGTCTTCACCTGAATAAAATTCCAACAATTCTGCTGTTATGTCAGCAGCACGTTTAAATTTTTCGGAAGACGACACATTGTACATAGTCTCCCGACAGTGCACGAATGACTGACGGGTTGAACCACCAACCACCCCATTGCTGGTCCGCTTCATCTCCCTTCCATAGCGGCGCCGCCGACGCCAATGGTGTGCCCCTCCTCTCCTCTCGCGCGGCACCCCGCCCGCGCACCGCACCGTGTGTGTGCTAGAGTACCGTCGCGCGCGTCTCCCCTTCCCCTCAAAACCGGATGGTGCAAGAGACGAAGAAGCACCGGGGGAAGGTTCAGGGCTAGGATTCCTGTACGAGGTTTTCATGCACTCTCTTTCTCTCTCTCTCTCTCTCTCTCACGTTGTACAAAACTTATTGCTTCTTTTCTGTATGTACATGTGTATATACATACTTTTATCGGAATCATAGTATGGTACCTCTGCGAGCGGCAAGAGGGCGCACCCAGCTGCACGTACAGCTTTTTTTATCCAGCTTTTAGGTACAGACACATGGCAGCGATTTTGACGCTTGACGCTCTATTCTCTAGTAACTTTTTTTCGCTGGAGCGAACTTATCGCTCGAGCGTAAAGTTCGCTAGAGCGAACTACGCATTGAGCGTTTTTTAACTCAGCACAACCTAACCTCTTCAGTTTGCTTACCTGGTTTGTGTATATAAACAGTCGAAAGTATTGAAACATATTTAATAAAATGTCTGTGCCCCACAAATATCGCTCATGGATAAATGAATTGCACATAAAAAAACGACGACTAGTAAGAAAAAAATGGGTTATGGTTACTCTACTATTAAAGTACTTACAAATCGAGCGAATTGGGTAAAAACTGAAACGATTTTAGTTTTTCTCGGCGTCGCTCTAAGCGAATTATTTTGGGGATATTCTGGGGTTTTCTGGTCAAACGACATGAAAAGTTACTAGGGAATAGAGTGTCAAGCGTCAAAATCGCTGCCATGTGTCTGTACCTTGACACGTTGCTTCGCCAATGATTTTTCGCGAGAGAGTAAACATCATAGTTGCATCATTTGTGTTCCATATGCCAAAAAAATTTGTTGACAGTATTTTACATGATTATGAATAAATTCCAATATTTATAGATATATGAATGTATATCTTTAAAAAAAATATGTGTTTCATTCATGTTATGAACGTTTGGTTGAGGTCAAAAAATTTTTTTTCCAACACTGCACATACCTATAGAGCTCGTTTTTTTTTTTTTCACTCATGAGCCGTCATAAAGTGGACGATTTTTTCGCTGCTGACATCCGTGGCTACATTACTATATAATTTCAGTTGTTAAAAAATTAGGCCGCCTAATGGTGGTACCAAAGTGAAAAAAATTGAGCACTATTGACGTTTGTTGCAAAAAATATGCTGTGCGGTATGTGCGTACAATGGCGGTAATGTATATATACTCTCCAGAACTATACATTTGCAAGGACTCGTTTGAATGTATAGTCGTATGGCGCCTGACAAACTTGAACGCTGTCAAAAAATTGCCGCCGTTACACACTTGCCACACAATATAATAATTTTTTTACTAAAAAAAAGACAGGAGTATGGGTTTGGATATATGTGGTTTTTGTCATTTTTTGAAAAGATTTTTATTTACCAAGAACCCGATATAAGTAAGTAATATAATGAAAAATATTAACATAGCTAAATAATTATAGGTATTAAGGTATAGTTTTCTGGTGAAGCCTGTGTAACCATGAAAAAAAGTAGGAATCCGGACTGTTTTAACTGCCACTGAACGCGCTATTCCTTTCCTTTACGTGTTAAATGTATATCTATAGATATCATTTTTGCACTTTCATCAATTATTATACCTATACAATACGGTCAAACAATTTTTCCAAAATACCGTCGCACTTGGAATTTATTTTTCTACAAGTGTGCAGTTTTCGGAAGAATTCCTATTATTTCTTTGCCGGAGTATAGCCGAAAATATCCCTTTTATTACCCCTCGGGTTAAAAAAGTCCACAGACGGTAAATAATTTTTATAATTTTTCAACAGATGCAAACGGATATATTCTATAATTAAATTTCAAGTATATAAATAAATTATAACTATATATAAGGTCAAGTTTTCTATACACAAAAAGTGTAAGATAAAATTTTTCGTATCTTTCTGAGTTGTCGAAAAATTAGCCATTTAAAAAATTTGGTATTTTTTTTTAATTCATTAAAAACAAAGAAGAATATCGTGAAAAATTTATCCTACATTTTTTGTAGGCCGGGAATTATATTTCCTATCATTCAATGCCTATAGAGGATTTTTCGTTATCTCGTTATATATTTACTGATTGAAACACTAACGAACAAAATATATATATTATATAGTGGCGTCACACAGAAGATCGACAGACTTGTTGATTGTCAGTTACTTTAACAGAAGAGAATCTCTAACAACACGTTTAAAATAGTATATTTTGTACCAAGGGCGTGAAGGAGGTTATTTCGTAGCGAGTGTGAAGTTGCTGCACGAGCCGAAGGCGCGAGGGCTGCATCACACTCGTTAGGTAGCCTCCTTCAGGCCCTCGGTCCAAACGATATTTTTTGGCACATCTGCGAGGAAAGTGGCCCATTTTGATAGTCTTTGCCAGGCGTGATGTGGCTTATCTTTTTGTCACTGGCATTCTAGTTTGGCCTCAGCGGGCGTGAAATCCAATTTTACGCCCTAGGGCCTAAAATTTCACTTCACGCCCCGAGGTCAAGGCTGAAATACTGGTGACAAAATGAGCCACTTTACGCCCTACAAAGGCGACCAAAATGGGACGCTTTACGAGCAGGTGTGCCAAAAAATTCATTTTGACACGAGCCATAAAAAATCAAATTTTTTCCAATCAGGAACAATGCAATATTATTATGTATCCCCCAGTGGATATGATGTGAACATATGTATAAGCAAAACTTGAGATCAAGTTATACGTTCAGACTTATCACTTGCAACGAATTTCGCGCAATCACCTATAGGCGGATATTATATTGTAAACAACGGAAACTATCCCTTTATGTTAGACATATATACCAGATTCCGTCTATTTTCTGCACAAACAGTGTATCAGCTTAATATTATAGTTTATAAATATAAAGTTTATAGCACTGAAAAACGGGCCATGTAATTGATAAATATTATCAGTATGTCAGATACTATGTGTATACACTTTCAGCGTATACTTAAAAGTTTAATAATTTTTCCTGTTGAAAATAAATTGGACGCGCGGGCCTGATGTAAATTTATATACTTTAAACGTGTACTCGTTAAATAACTTGTTCTTATAAAGGGCTTTTCATTAGCGCTATATTGGTTTTTCATTATATTTTTATAATGTTGAAGCAGGCATTATAAACCGAAAAGACCGAGAATTGAGTCAGAATAGTGGTCGATAGCGGAAGAAGTGTGTGCCACGAGGAATGCGTGCATCAGATGATGTATATATATAGATGATGAGAGAAAATTCAAAAACTTTCCCGGTGAAATCAATGTAATAACAATGTTTAAGGTGTGACATATATATATATTGTTCATTATAATGTTATCGATCAAATGACGGTATATCTATATTAGCTATATATTATGGTGCAAAAAATATTTTTTCTCATTATATTTATTATTAGCCATTAAATAATTATCTTCGGCCAATGATGTATATATAGGGGTTGATCTCTTGAGAATTGATATTATATATATACCATGACTTTCAAAAATATCGTACAAGCCGAGTGATGATGCCGCAAATATGTACGAAGATAATTGTTTTCAAACTCAATTTGCTCAATTTATCCAATGATTATTTTACTCTTCATAGCATTATTTATTAAGATAATATTATTATCAAGTTATTAAACTAATCTTGATAAATGAAAATATTTTCCCAATGCAAGTTTTCCGTATATTCAGGTATATGTATATACAATATTTGCTGATGATATTAGACACGAGATTAAACAAATTTCTGCGCTCGCTAGATAAAATTTTATATATTCTACAGCTTAAAATTAAATTAAAGAATAAAAGAAACCACTACTGACGGTAGTCAGAGACTTATGGCTCCGTACGAATAATTTTCTACTTCTGAAATTTTAGTAAACTGAACTATGACAAAGTGACACTGTTCGTTAGCACTGAACTCTTTCCAGTTTGTAATTTTCCCTCCGAGGATGATATATATATATATAAGAAATATATATCTATGCGCACATTCTCTATACAGTCTATACTGTTATATCTAAGTAAAGCCCTGGATTATAGACAACTTGCAGTGCGGCTTCGCGCTTGTCCGACCCTCTGTATGCGCATACCTTGGCAAATATTCATTGTACATCACCACTGTATATATATGTATACACGAATTGTAAATATTCGTAGTGCAGGTTGACGTTTTCTCGGTAAAGATCTGCATCACGTTATATGCACTGCTGAGACTCATATACATATATCTGCACGAATAACAGCAATATACGGATAATTGAAGTTTTTATATTCTGTTCCTTTGATAGTCTGAAACACACATAATACATATAAGTATATAAATCGAATATATATTATGGGCCATAATCGCTTAACAAAAACACTGGCAAAATATAATAACCTGTTCATACATCACACATAATACATATAAGTATATAAATCGAATATATATTATGGGCCATAATCGCTTAACAAAAACACTGGCAAAATATAATAACCTGTTCATACATTTTGCATTAGTCACAATATTTTCACAGTCTCGGTGCCGTCATCCTCTGATGATGCGCTTCATATTTTTTATTTCACTTCTTGTTCTCACATTACATTTTGCATTAGTCACAATATTTTCACAGTCTCGGTGCCGTCATCCTCTGATGATGCGCTTCATATTTTTTATTTCACTTCTTGTTCTCACACACTTGGTTGCATATAAAAATACGATGGCATTTTTCTATACTATGTGTAGCACCTGTTATTCCGAGCAAAACTTTTGCATAATTCATCTTGTTTAAAATTTTAGAAGACAGAATGTACAGTTTTATGAGACATGTGCTTATATAGAAAACCGAGCCAGCATCCAGTAAACGTTATGCTATACAGATGTTTTGCACATCATAAAATCTATTAAACTTATTTCTGTTTTTTTTTTTTTTT